>PITA01009474.1:0-29442 GCA_004023965.1 Spilogale gracilis | reverse complement strand
GTGTTTCTCTCTGTCAAATAAATAAAATCTTAAAAAAAAAAAAAAAAAAAAACTATTCCAACAAAAACAATAAATAAATAATAAATAATAAACGTATTAAGATATGTTTCATGACACAGAATGCAGTCATCTTGGTGAATGTTCCATGTGAGCTCTTTAAATATATGTATTCTGCTACTGTTAAATAAAATGGTCTTCTGTCGATGTCAATTAAATCTATTTGATTGATGGTGTGGTTGAGTTCAACAATGTCGTTACTGATTTTGCTGCTTTATTGGTTTCTGACAGAGGAATGCTGAAATCTTCAATTATTAAAGTGGATTCAACTATTTCTCTGCATATCTACTTGTTTTTACCTTGCATGTTTTGAATCTCTGTTGCTAGGTACATACACATCAAAGATTGGTGTTCTCTTGGAGAGTTGGCCCTTTATCATTATTTAATGCCCTTCTTTATGCCTGATAACTCTTTGTGGCTTGAAGTCCACACTTTTCATGAAATTAATGTAGCTACGTTTTTTTTTAAATTAGTGTTAGCATGGTGTATATATATATACATATATATATATATCATCTATTTACTTTGAATCTGTGTATTTCTTTATATTAAAGTAGAGTTCTTATCTGGTTCTTAGTATCAGTTCTGTATACCAATATCTCTAAATTGTGGCAGGTCAGCAATTCTTT
Source organism: Spilogale gracilis (assembly GCA_004023965.1). NCBI lineage: Eukaryota > Metazoa > Chordata > Mammalia > Carnivora > Mephitidae > Spilogale > Spilogale gracilis. Next base: position 28,756 of record PITA01009474.1, on the reverse strand, counting down.
GGGATGTTCATTTGAAATGCAAATTCATGCAGGAATAGTTGGGAACATCTACAGAATGTTGGAGATGACCACTTACTTGCATTTTAAATAAGAATACCAGATGATTATAAAACACAATAAAATTTGGCAAGCAGAGATGTAAAGGAAAGTTAGTTGCATATTTTTATGTAGGCATTTACTTATATGATAAATATATATTAATACTTTCTTAACCAGATTTTTTAATGGGTGATTCAGTTATTTTAAAAAATGAACAGGATCTGTAGTTTCAGCATTGAAGTGACACCCTCACTTTTAAGATGTCTTGACAGAAATGCTCAGATGTTAATTAACAGATTATTTAAAAGTTTGTTTTACCATATTCTCCCTTGTGAAGAAAAGCAGTTACTGAGAAGTTTTCTTTCAACTATTGAGAAATAAATTTTCCTAAATCTTTGAGTGGTTATTCTCTTCTTGCATTCTGGTTAATTTCCATCTTCAATTCTGTGGTAATATGCTTTGCTCATACTGTGTGAGACTTGTATATCTATTAATAATTTGTAAATATATGAGGAAATCTAATGATCTCAGGATACTTTGTTGGTACATATGTATTACAGTTCTCTATCATGTAAGTTATATTTATCTATTAAATTTGTGCTATATAATACTGCAAAATTCCAATTTAAAAAAAAATTAGCATACAACTGGGTATTTAGGTGTGTGTCTGTGTGCATAATGCCTCTCAGTAAGGTTACCATAAGTGGTTTGCTATTTCCTTTGTGTGTCATGGACATTTTGTCAGCATCACTCTGTTCCTTGATTGATTTTTCTTGTAGGCTTCCTTCTTGATTCATGCGGTATCTAAATTCATACCTTGGGCCCCTTTTTCATATCTGCTTTACTATATGTGGGCCTCTCGGACTTATGCTACTCTGGATGTAGGGTAATCATATTAACAATTGAAAGGTCACAGTCTAAACGCGGTGTCTCAGGCAACAGTTGTCTTGAATTCCCACTACTGCTGCTTCTTTACCAACCCTTTTCAGAGCAGGCTGTCAGCCAAACGTGGCTTGTGTGATGAAACTTCATGGATATGTGTCAGATGTTTGAAAATCTGGCATTCATATAATATTTTTCAATATTGTGAAAAGTCTATCCTCACATGTCTCTGACATATTTAATGAACCTGTCAAGTATCAGGCATTACTTTTTTCTTTATAACATGTGCAGAATTGACAGGTGCCAGAGGCTACTGTGACACATATAAAATGTGCTACTTACAAAAAATATTACTTATATAAATAATCATAGGACTACTATTTACTTTTATGTTATAGATAAAACCAGGTATGAACTGGGTAACATTCTCTAAATATCAGTAAAAAAAGTTAGTGTTCAAGAAACTTGTATGAGCTCTTGATAGCTACATAATATCATATTTGTGTTAGAGTGGAAAAATAACAATTACCATAAAAATAAATCAAAATAAAACAAACATAAAACAGAAACTTGATTATCTTATCTCATTGTGGGAGCATGTCTCAAATTTGTAGCAAAAAGGTGAGTTTAGGTCAAAAATTCTGATATGTACTCAGGTTTCAATTTTCTAATTGAATATAATTAATCAGTTACTTAATTGTTAAAGGTTTATTTATTTGAGAGAGGGAGAGAGAGCAGGACAAGACAATGGGAGAGGGAGAGAGAAAATCATCAAGTAGACTCCCCACTGAGTGGGAAACCCACACAGGACTTAATCCCAGGATCCTGAGATCAAGACCTGAGCTAAAATTAAGAGTCGGCTGCTTATATGACAGCCATTCAGGTGCCCCTGTAATTTTATTGTATATATAATTTTTATATCCTTTCCAGTTATTGAACCAAAGAAGTACATGGAATTCCATAATCCAATTTTTTTTCTCTTAATACACAACTTTACTGTTTATGACCTCAATTCCAACAATACCATAAAATGTGGAACCTCCAAGACTAGTTTATTCTTATGTGGTTTTATTTCTTTGTTTGTTTTTAAAGATTTTATTCATTTATTTGACAGAGAGAGATCACAAATAGGCAGAGAGGCAGGCACAGAAAGAGGGGGAAGCAGGCCCCCTGCTGAGCAGAGAGCCCGATGTGGGACTCGATCCCAGGACCCTGAGATCATGAACTGAGCTGAAGGCAGAGGCTTAACCCTCTGAGCCACTCAGGCACCCCATATTCTTATGTGTGTTTGAAAGATATATATTTATAGAAAAAAATAAAACAAGGATCTCAGATGAAAGACTATGACTAAGGTTTTGTTTTTATTTGCTTGTTTTGGTTGGGGATGTAGTTGTGGACACAAATCTTGGTTCTTGAAGTTGAAGCTGTAGAACAGAGATAATCACATTTTTTAGATATTTTTCAAGAAGTGCGTTTTTTTCTTTGCCAAGTGTCTATGGAATAACACGTATGAATTTTCATCTTTCAGCTCCATAAATCCTGCTAATAGAAAATCCTCCTGAATTTTATGAAGTCATGATTATGCCCCAATTTTGCTGCACAGTTTGTTTGGGTTATTGGCCATTCTTGGTTGATTTACCCAGTGAGTATGTATTCTTTCAGTTTACAGATTCAACTCTCCCTCTCCTCAGGCCTCTCTCTTTTCCTTCCCCCTCTCTTTGTCCCTTTCTCCCTTCCCTCCTTTCCCTATCTCCCTTTCCCTTCCCCTCCTTTACATTTTCTTTTCTTCTTCTTTTTTTCTTTTTTGTGGGAAGGGGAGCAGGAAGTTGGTTATTCGCTGCAGGCTACAATCCAGGATCATGCACTAAATTTAACTGCCATGTCTCTGTTTCTCTTTATTCTAAAACAGTTCTGCACCTCTCTTTCTGTTTAGGACTGACAATTTTTTATTAAGTTCAGAAATATTTTATTAAATAACAACTTAATATTTGTTTTGTTTTATTGCTTTATCATCCCTTTTGTTACTTTTTATGTTTTTCCTTTCATCTATTTTCTGTTATAATTAATTTTAATTTTTGTCCCATTTAATTTAGTCTTTATATCCAAAAGTATTTTATTAATGTATTTTATTTATTTTTGAGTTCTGTCACTTCTGCTTCTTCTTCTTCCTATTCTTCAATCATCTCATATTGATCACTGCTGTGTTTTCATAGAGTCCTTCTTTTTCTTAATTTCTTTTTAGTTTTAAAATATTGATTATAGTTTTCAGGTCTTGCTGTCAGTACATCTTTCTATTCTTTGTTGTTAGGTATTGATTTGGCTTTTTAATTTAAGTTTTTGAGTTTTCATTTTCACTGATTTTGCAAAACTTTCTGTTGCTCAAGTTTATATCACATGATTTTCCTGTAGGAGGAGCATATTACAATAAATTTTCCAGTTTCATGATCCCAGAGCTCCCTCTGCTGTTATTCTTGTGAAGTTATTATTAATATGGCATTCTGTGCTCTTCAATTAGCTGCCTCTGCTTCCTCTCACACATTTGCTTCACATCTCACACATTTTGCTTCATTTCTCTAGCTCCCCATTTCTTTCCTTCATGCATAATTTGAGTCTCTTTTCAGTGATTCTGTTCACTGTGGGAGTCTTTGTTCAGGAAGAGACATAGATTTTGTTAATTTACAAATTCAGACTTCAGACAACCTGATTCCTTTGCAATTTTTCCACACTCCCCTTTCACTCATCTCAATGCTTGTAAAACCCTTCATAATCTCACCTCCAACAGGCCTACCATCTTTTCCTGTTAACATTTGACAACTCTGTAGTTCTTTGATTTCTATTTCTCCCACACAGTTATTGATTGGTCACACTGGTCTGGTAGCTGTTGATGATTCATAATATTCCTTCATGGTTGAAGAGTTGGTGAGGATATATTTTTTAGGTGTGTCTATGGGTTATTGGCTTTGGCATCCTGGTTGTCATTGTTTATTCTCATGTAAGAATCTGGGGACAAATGGGAAGGGAAAGGAAAACTATATTGCTCCTATCACCATCTCTAGATCTTCTGTTTTATTTTAAACCAACTCCTAACTGGTTTTCTTTCTTCCAAACTACCAGATATGCTTTTGTCAGAATATCCAATGATGTGTACTGTTTACTGTGGTTAAATTTTATATCATACACTCTTTAAACACTTTTATTATGTGCCTGTTATGCACATATTCTGTGATTTCCAAGGAATAAAATTATATCAAAGTTTTATTTAACTCACTAATGAGAAAACCACCAGGATAACAAGACAATGTTCAAGGAACATTGGAAAATTGAGCATTTATGGACATCAAGAAAGAATATTGACATAATCATAAGGTTAGAAACAAATCCTTAATATCCTTCAGGCAAGAACAGCCCTAAGTTTTTATTTATTTATTTATTTATTTATTTATTTATTTATTTATTTATTTATATTTTTAGTAGATAGCTGGAATCGCTAATGAACAGAAAGCTGTATTTTACATGTACCTTCAAAGAGTAAACAGTATACAGAATCATATCCCTAGGGAATTGAATAATCCTTGGAGTCACCTGTTAGACAAGGCTGTAGCACGACAATAAAGGCTCACTCAACCATGTTTTGTTTTTTCTTCTCCTTTTTTTTTTTTTTTTTTTTTGCCTTCCAGTTACTGAAATATTTCTAATAATAGTCTGGACTCTTTTTATGCACATTGTAATATTATAGAAACTAAGGCATAAGGAAACTGAGTAACTTGCCAAATATCACAATCTAAAAAGGGTCAGAGCTGATGATTGAGCCTGCAGTGTGGCTCCACAGACATTTCTCATAATAACTACACTCTGTTCATATGATTTTACAGCACTAAGACAGCATTACTGAATAAGTAAAGTCAGAATAAGCTGAGGCAGCTAACAGACCTGAAAAATGCAATGGTTAAAGAATAATGAGTTAATTTCTTTCCCATATAACTGTTCAGGCAGATGATATTGATTTCAAAATCTCTCAGTGTGTTGCCCATCTAGTTACTTGGAAGGAGAGGAGATCTTGGGGGATCGTGTGTCTATGGGTGAGATATTTTTTGCAACAGTCAAAGCACGCATCATTGCAACTATTTCATCAGATGAAAATTAGTAATATGGCCTCATGTAACTTCAGATACCAGAGATGTTACAATTTAGGTCTATGCCCCAAATGGGACATAGTGGTGTAGTATTATTTAACAGTTCTTGGTCTAGATTATGCTTAACATATTGACTTAAAACTCACTGTTCAACTTAATATGTTAAGATATTTCTCTTCTATTAAGTAAATCTGTTTATATTATTTTTAATATAGTTTTAATGTTTTATTTCAAATGCTTTTTATTGTAGTGTTACTATTGACCATTTACGATCCTTCTGAATTTTATCATTCTGCAAATGATACCAAGAATATTCCTATAACTAAATCATAGAATATATTCTTAAAAATGTTTTTGTATAGTTTTTTTAAACTTTGGTATTGCTGGGCAATATAGTATACATATTTATATTTTATATCTTATCAAATTATGTTCTTCTGATTTAAGCAAGAGTGTTCCTCCCTTAAAACATCCTTACTGACACCAGAGAGAGAGATTTTTAAATGATTGATCTTAAAATCTGCAATTGTTTATAGTCTCATTTTATATTTTTTATGTTATGTATTTTACAGGTGATGTACAGGGAAAGTTTTATAGGTGATTTAGTATTGGGTCAGCTAAAGTGGCACAAATTCCAAAAATACACTTTACTTTATAAAATATAAAAAAAAGAATGTGTATTAGAGTAAGTAAATTATATTTCCTGCTATTTATTTATTTTTTTAAAGGATTTTATTTATTTATTTGACAAGAGGAACACAGTGAGAGAGGGAACACAAGCAGAGGGACTGAGAGAGGGAGAAGCAGGCTTCTCGCCGAGCAGAAAGCCCGATGTGAGGCTCGATCCCGGGTCTCCAGGATCATGACCTGAGCCGAAAGCAGTCGCTTAATCAACTGAGCCACCCAGGCGCCCCATATTTCCTGCTATTTAATTACAAAATATTAAAATCATTTCCACAAATATCAATATGCATGTCTCTAGTGAATTACCTTCACAGTTCTGATTCTTTATCTCTCCCTATATCCATGATCTTTACCATATATACTTCTGCTATACATGGCATATTTGATTTTCCAAAGATGTCTATCCATGATCATATCATTCATCTTACATATTCTGGTACAATGTAATTTTGCCTTCAGAATGTGAATTCTAATTCTGCTCCCAATGAATTGGGCCTGGCCTAATAACTTGCTTGTAATTAATAGAATGTGGTGGGGGTATATACTACACAACTTTCAGGGCTCAGTCAGAAAGTTCATGCAACTTCTGCATGGATATCTTTGCATGCTTTCTCTAGAGGAGGACATCACCGTGTTGAAATCTGACTGTTCTGGACCATCATGCATAAGTGGTCATACCTAGGCATTGTGGTGTCCTATGAAAACAAAATTTTGTCCTTTTCAGCCCAAATGCCAGACAGGTTAATGTAGCCACCTTAGACTCTCTGGACTAACTGATCTGCTAGCTGATAATCACTGAGTGACCCCACTCAATGCCATGGAAAGCAAGAGAAATAGCCAGCCAAACTAACCTATGGTTCACACAGTCAGAATCCATGATGTATAATCAAATGTTTGTTTTATTAAACCATTATGATTGGGGCTGGTTTGTTATACATCAGTGGTAACTGGAACACAACATCCTTCCAGTTCAACTCTGTTTAACCTGTTAGGTCAATGTGTTTTTGGCAGATGTAACACAAGAAGATGTTTGACAGTACTTTTCATATTTCTCCTTGTTTCTTGATCTTCTGTCCTCACTATTAGAAGTATATAGCCAGGCTAGTCTGCTGTTTTCAGTAGGTAAATGTGTTCAGCAGGAACATAGGCAGTAGAGTTGGTCTAAAGAGACTTCAACAAATGATCCCAGCATAGAGTATAGTCTCATACTAAAAGCAGACACAAGAGTGAGCCCAGGATCCTACAGACCCTTGGGAAAGCCCCACCAGAATCCCCAGAACTCCAACCCATGCACAGATAAGTTTTGTAATCTAGAAATAGCTGACTGTTATATATGTACTCCAATAAGATTTCTCATTAAACAAAGTGAATTAATCATGGTCAAAGAGTTTTCTGGGTTTTTTTATGTTCCACATACTCCTTTGAGCATAATAAAATCCATCAAAATTTGTATAACTGAATTTACAGTGTCTTATATTGCTATGGATTCGATCTTAAACATCTAAATTTTTCCAGTTTTAACAGCAAGTTAATATATATGTTTAGCCAAACACTGGTTTTATTCAAACAATAGCAGTACATGTTTCTGAATATAGTCAAATCATATTTAGGGTGTATAGACAGCGTCAGCTAATTATTCTTGACAATGTAGAGCAACAGAAGTCAGCAAAAACTGCGATCCAATCAGTGTACTATGTAAAGAAATGTTAAAATTCACCGAAATTTGCAAAAGATTGTCATGATAAGTGGAATCTAAATACTTACAGCTTGTGTGTAACAAATATTCCATTTGGAGAAATAAAAGCTAGAACTAAAAGGCTTTGGATTAATTTTCACTATGGACGAGATAGGAACAATTTTGGAAAGTTACGCAATATATATATCTTTTATTTTCTTCTGTAATACCTTCTCTACCATGTATACTTTTTGTATGTGTGATGAAGATGTATGAGCAAAGACAGTAAAACAGACATGCATCTTGCGTTGAAGTAAAACAGAAATTATTAAGGAAAGTGATAATTTGATTGAGAGGTGGTTTCCTTCAGTAACGAAGGTTTTGCATGTCATTTGTCTTCCAAGATTGGTATTTCATACATTTCTTGAAAATAAGGAGTCCCAGGATCTGTCACTTTATAATGACACCCGACAATTAACGAAGAAATCCTAACACAAAGTGAGAGCTAGCTATCGGAGTCGCCTTTAGCCATATATTATATGATGTACGCATCTCCATCCTCCTCTTTTCTTTTTTTCCCTCCTCCTTCCACTCAGCATCAGCCAGAACATTCTTAAAAGCTGCCTGAGGGGGGGATTTTTTTTCCTTCTTCAGCAGATACATCTTGTGAACACATACAGAGACAGTAGTGTAACATCTTCAGACATAGCAAATGAATTTATAGTACCCCTAAGTCTGTGTTCTTATTGACCAATCCTTCAAAGTTTCAAGTGGTCAACCGAATTACTAAGGCTATTTAGCATCAGCTACGAGTCCAGGAGCATCAGCAACATATACATATTACAGGCTAGGACCAAGTTTTCATATCACACTAGAGACCACAAATAATATAAATATGTAATGGGGAAGAGAGACTAGAAATAAATGTACATAATTAAAATTTTTAAAAAGTGAAGAGAAGTTTCTACTCTGCCATGATTCTAGTAATTTTGTCAGTTGTTCAAATTTTTTTGGGATAACTGAAACTAAATTTAGAGATTTTTTTTTTTTTTTTAAGATTTTATTTACCTATTTGACAGAGAGAGAGAGATCACAAGTAGGCAGAGAGGCAGACAGAGAGAGGAGGAAGCAGGCTCCCCACCAAGCAGAGAGCCTCATGCAGGCCTCAATCCCAGGACCCTGACATCATGGCCTGAGCTGAAGGCAAAGGCTTTAACCCACTGAGCCACCCAGGCGCCCTACAGATTGTTTTTATGTATTTGGGCTGCTATAATAATATACCATAAACTGGATGGCTTGTAACAACAAATTTATTTCTCACTGCCCTGGAGACTGGGAAGTCCAAGATCAGGGTCTCTGATCTGGTACATAGAGGGTACCTTCTCAATGTAACTTCACATGAGGCCTCTCTTCCAAATAGTCCCATTCCTAATGATCTAATGATATAATCGCCCCAAAAGACTCCACTTTCTTTGTGTACAGAGCATATACTGTTTATAATACCAACTATCCATGTTAACTTTCTTCCAGTTCTTTATTTCCATTCTTCTCTGATCTCTGCATTTTCAAATCATTAATTTGTTTGCAAAATCTTTTAGAGCTTTTCTGACATTGGCATCACATGGGAAAATTTGGTGGTCTGCTGTTCTAGCATTTATTTATTAGTATGTTCTGCTTCCCAGAACTTAATGGAACCAGGACTGCAGCTGGCATTTCCCCAAAATTGTTTCCTCAGTTTATTAACATTTAATCTATGATATTTATATTAAGTTTATAATCAATATGAATTTTATAGCAATATTTAACAATATATTCTCTTTTTTTAATATTTCATAGATTCTTCTAAGTATTCAGGCATTTTGGGGGAACTGATGCTTTAGTCCCTATTTCTGCTAATGAGGTTACCCATTAGCAAAACAAACACAAACAAACACAGAAACAAAAAGCCCTGCCAGAGTTATTCAGATGTTTAGCCAGGGTTAGTATATAGATTTCTATTTCATTTCCTTTTTAGGCTTCTCACCTCATAAATTAGATTATAAATAGAGAAACATAGAAACTCACTAAGAAAAAAAAAAGAATGAAAACCTTAAATTCTTTATTAAGACACACTTACCAACTTTTCCCTAATTCCTTTATGTTTTCATTATATACTGTGTATTTGCCAGCACTATGTGTTTGTGTGATTTCTTTTCAGGACCATCTTTGTTTCAATAATATGACTTTGGGGATGCGCATTAATTTTTTTCTCCCCTTCATCAACCTACTTCAAATTATAGTAGTAATGTTTGTCCTAATCATAGTATGCTATGGGTTAAAAATAAGTGATTTTCTTGCTTTAAAAGGCAATCCTGAGGTCATGTATTTAAACATATACTACTAAAATGACATCATAGTTGTCTGATTGATTTTTTCTGCATTGGACATCACTGAAAGAAAAATGTTTGTTCTGTGGCTAAATTGTTTTTGATTTCTAGATTTGATACAATCTCAAGCCCACTTAATGTTCTTCCATCATTTGACCATTTATACTGAAAGATTTATTTTGAATTTAGAGGCCAAATCTTTTTCTGCATTATATTCTAAAGTAGAGATATGGACTCTGATTTACTTGCTTTTGGATGAATAAATTATTGTATATAGAACCGTGAAATATGTCATGTATTTACCCCAGGGTATAGCTAAAAGATACAAGCTATATTGCCAGCAAATATATAGAATGATGATTGAATTTTACTGACATCCTTATTATCAGAAGACAAATATCTATTATCAAGTCTTATATCCTACCACTCCCTCACCAAATTGTAATAAAATAATTATAAAAAGTCCTAACTATTCTGTATACAATCCTAATTCTTAAAAACTGAGTAGGTATATCTGCAGATGAAAATAATTTGACTATTTTTAATATATGCTTTGATTTTATCTTCACTGCCCTGCATTGAGAATTATACAGTTGTGGGAACATCTGCACTTGAAAAAATTATTATTTTTCTACAAGTCAACACTATTTAAAACAGAAATATTTTGCATATTGTATATTCAACTAAACAAGCTATCGTTCTGTGCTTCCTTGACACTCATCACAAAATGAAACCATTTGTTTTCTTAAAATCAAACAATCATTGTAATTGCAGACTAGTTTATGACTATCTTCATCAAAACTGAGTATATTAATTTTTGGGTGCATAAGCAACTTTTCACAAAGTGATTACATTGTTTAAAATATAATGAGCAGAAATGGCATTTCAACAGATAATAAACCTTGTTTTTCCCCTCAAAACAAAAATAATGCTTTCTGATTCTCATTATAGATATGGAATTTTCTATACAAAAGAAGTGGGGATCCTTTCTTTCTTTACGTGCATACTTCATCACTTTAGTTCCATAAACTTGAGTTCACTTTTAGGGTTATTAGTTTTTGCATACCTTTTGGGACTTAAACTTTATAACTGCATGCTTAAGCCGATTACTTAAGCCTAGTTTATATCAAGGGTATTTGCTATAATAATATTTGCATACCAACTCCTACCATATATAAATATGTCATATTTATAGGGCACAGCATTTCTGTGACCCCATTTTAGATAGGAAAAAAATAACTGAGGTTCAGGAACTCAGTTAATAAATGTGAAATCCAAGATTTGAATATAGACCAGATGTAAAATAATATGGCCCACTGAATCACATCACTCCCATCATCTCTGTCAGTGGAGGCAATGGAATGAACTGATATTCTACAATAGCAAATATAACAACCACAATGACAACACTAACTTATTCAGTCCTGTTGTGTGTCAGGTACCTTAAATTAGCAAACTGCATACCAATGCTACAACTATGAAAATGAAAAAGAAAAATCAACATAGCAAAAGTGAACCTGCCCAAGGCATTATTTTATTAAATAAAAGAACATTGAGTTTTACTATCCACAGAGTTCAAATGAATTCTCCATACAGTAAATTTAATTACCTAAAATGCTATAGGGGGTATGAGAAATCTTGGTTAATTATTATATTTTCTAGAGAATATGGGGCTTAGTTATTTGAAAAGTCTTGGAGCATAATAAAATTAGCTCAGTGCTAAACATACTATTTCTTCAAAGAGTCAGGAAGTACACTGGAGTCTTATAGTTCCTCGAAGTTATCATTATAAGCATGAATTATCACTATTGAGCATGTATGGGTTTAAGCAGACTAAGAGAACTGAGGGAAGTAAAATTCTAAATGAACTGACTTCTACTGAAGACAGTAGAGTTAATCACTAGGCCTCTAGGGTGTAATTGAACACATTTCTGTTACAATGTGAAGTTAAAGAAGACCTCAACAATCCGTTAAGGATAGTGTAGTTTTCTAAGTATAAAAAATACTGTTAAGGTAGGTATACCTGGAAACTGAAAATACAAAGTCATTATTATTACACCCACTCCCATTCCAGGCAGGATAAATTATGCGCCAGTATTATTTACTATTCAAATAAACCCTCATACAATTATACACTGAAAAAAATGTAAGCCCGTGATATGCTTTTGAAATCTGTTACATTAGGATATATCTTTATGTCTGTTTCTGTCTCTGGCTCTATCTCTAGAGCTATATGTATTATATCTATATATGTTATGTATAGACATCTATTTCCATATCTAGATTTATATTGTCTCTATATTATCTTTCTTTTAATTCTCCATATATATGAATATACAAATATAGATATATCAGTTACACATTAGATATAGATATAATCTGTGCTGTGAAAATAATTGTCACTTAGTAAACTGTCATTCCAGGTAAGTGATGTGCTATATTTTGTTAAGGTTGTAGGTAAACGAACTGGAAATTAAAAGCCAGTTTTTCTTAACCTGTTGACATATATCTGAAAATGTCTCATCATATAAGCTCATCATTTATATGATGTGTGTGTGTGTGTGTGTGTGTGTATGTGTGTGGCAATCTATTTTTCCATTTGCTAGTTAAAAGCATCAGTTTATAACATATTTAAAAACAATTTCAGACGTGTAAGGAGAAAAGAATGATAGCAATGACTGATATTTATAGAGTTTTTTTCCCATGTGTACTGTATATGCATGAAACTAATTTAAATTTTGTAACAACCTTTCAGGTAGACAAAATAGCTCCCATACTATTTTCCTAGTGGAGGTTAGTGAGATACAGAGAAATGTAGTTACTGTTTTACGGGTGCATCTTCTAAAAAAGTAGAGGGGAAAATTATAAATAAAAAAACAGTCACATTAATGGAAAGCAGAAAATTGTGGAGAGGAAAACTAATTAAAAAGTAGACTTAATAAAAACAAAATCTCTTGCTTGTCTGGATCATAGTCATTTCATTCCTTGACTCTCAATGCACAAAAGACAGCACATCTTTCTCTCCCCTTTTCAGGATGCCCATTCCTTGCCCGCCCAGCTCTTCAAGCCGTCTTTATTTCTCTTTTGCATTCCAATCCTGGTAGAGCAAGGCTTGCTGTAGAGACTGGGAGTTGAGCTTGCAGATTTGTGAACCATTTTCTGCTTTGGTGTTTATGTGAAAAGGGAAAAATTGCCCTTGTCAAAGAGTTGATGGGGAGAAAAATATAGTGGGAATCACACAGATAAATACTGTGAAATATGATCTGGGCATATTAGGCACTTTAATTTTCCCTTCACTGTTATTAGACATAATGCTTTTATTTCTCATCATTTTTATTTTCATCCTTTTTTTCTACATTGAAAAAACATCACTAATGCAATTTTCTCTGGAGTTAGTTATATTCTTTAATATGCTAAAATGCTTTTACATTTACAATTCATTTTAAATCATATTTTGGTCTCACTTATGTCCCTTTTCACTTGATCTTTTAAAAAAAAGTCACTAGTCTCTAATTTTTGGCTCCCGTTTTACAGATACATTTTCTGATCTGTTGATAATACTAAAAATAATGGTTAACATTTACTTTGAAATCACTGTTTGTCAGACGCTGAACAAGGAGTCATTTAATCTTGCAACCGTATGGAGTATTGCAACATGTTTATTTCATAGATGGCACCAGAAGATTTAGTACATTGTGTAAGGTGATACTCTGAAATTATAGAGCGATTCCACCTAGGACATCAGAGTAGAGTCCATGATTTTAACTACTGTGAACAAATGTACAATGATTACTTTAAAGTATATTGCTTCTTGTAATAATTCATTTCCAGATGTCTGCATTTCTTTGATGAATTTCTATAATTTTGTTTGTCTGATTTTGTTGATCTTGTTTTCTTTTTATCGCCAAGGAAGGATATATTTTATCAAAACTGTTTCTGTTTCTCTGTATCCAATATCTCATCCTTGTTCCTTCTTTTTAAGCCCTCTCTCTATATAGAATTCAGTACATTGCTGAACTGTGATGAATGTTTTGTTGCATTTGTTGATTGGATCACCCAAAATCTACAAAATTAAACTTGCCATTGTGCACTGTTTCTAGAAATATTCCTTTCAGCCTGAACCAATGCATCCAGGAAGCAATATAGTTCTACTTTATGTGCAAATGTAAATAATTTTTGTATTTGAGTAGATCTGGGAATATTTCAGTATACAAAATAACCACTAATGTTTGTTCAGAAGTTTCTAATTGGCACATAAAATGGCTTTAACCTTAATATGTGCCACACTGTTATTCTGCACATACTTGTTCATATGATTATTGAATTCAGTCAATCAGAAAAAAAAATATTTCTTATTATCCAAAGAGAGTCAGGACTTTTGTATAACTCCATACAGTTAAACTTCAATAAATAAATATTTAATTAGTGTTTTTAATGAAAACATCTTGAATTTAATTTTATTAAAAAAATTGAGTTATTACTCTCCATTATTTTATGTCATTCAGTGACCCTTGTATTTTTGTTTTGGGAAGAAAACATTACTCCTTTATTTAAAAAATAGCCTGCACATTTTATTTTACAAAATAGTTTAGAGGTTTTTGGGTTTTTTTTAGAAGATACAGTTACAATAGATGACTAAACTATAAAGTCTGTTTGACTTTAAGTTTATCTTTCTATGCAGTAGGTGAATTTACTTACAGAAATTTATGACAGGGGCGTCTGGGTGGCTCAGTCTTTAAGCGTCTGCCTTTGGCTCAGGTCATGGTCCCAGGGTCCTGGAATTGAGTCCCTTGTTGGGCTCCCTGCTTGGCGGGAAGCCTGCTTCTCCCTCTCCACTCCCCCTGCTTGTGTTGCTCTCTCGCTATGTCTCTCTGTGTCAAATACATAAAAAATCTTAAAAAAAAAAGTTTATGGCAGGATGTATTACCTTGATGAGCATTAGTCAGGTGTGTTAGAAAACAAAATATACAAACTATGCTTATGTACCTTTATTAAACAACTAGAAATTAATCCAACCTTCATTATTTCAACAATAGTTACTGAACGTATACACTGCACCTGAGATTGTTTGGATGCTGGAGAACCAGAGTAAAGTGGAGATAGAGCAGGGATGTAAACATTGTTGTGCTAAATAGTAACTTAAAATGCATGTATTATATGTATATATTTCAGTTTTTGTGGTAAAATATACACGATGTTAAATTACTCTCTTTAGCCATTTTTAAGTGTACAGTTCAGTGGCTTTAGTACATTCATATTGTTCTGGAACAATCACCACCGTCAATCTCCAAAACTCTTCATCTTGCAAAATTGCCCCATTAAACAATGATTCTTTATTCTCCCTCTTCCTATCCCTTGGCAACCACCACTCTACTTTCTTTCTCTATAATTTGACTATTCTAAGTACCTTATAAGTGTAATTATACAGTATATATCTTTTTGTGACCGGCGTATTTCACTTAGCATAACTTCTGCAAGGTTCATCTATGTTGTAGCATATGTCAGAATTATGTTCCTTTTTAAGGGTGAGTAATATTCCACTGTGTGTATATTCTACATTTTGCTTCCCCCTTCACCTATTGATTCACACTTGGGAGCCACTACACTTTAGCTGGTGTCAGTAATGCTGTTGTTAAATACAGTAGCATAAAAATATCAACTCAAGACCATAATTTCAATTATTTTGAGTATATACCAAGAAATGGAATTGCTAGATCATTTGGTAATTCAATTTTTAATTTTTTGAGGAACTGCTCTACTGTTTTCCACAATGCATTGCTATTTTGCATTCCCACCAAAAGTGCATGAGGATTCTATTTTCTTCACACCCTTGCCATTTTCTGTTATTATTTTATTGTTTTTTTATTCTGTGCATGTGTGGTAATTTTCTGGGACCCCCATATATGTGATTACTTTTGAAAGTCTTAGTCTTTGGGTGCCTGGGTGGTTCAGTTGGCTACACATCTGCCTTTGGCTCAGGTCAGGATCCCAGGATCCTGCGATTGAGCCCCACAGAGTCCCACCTTGGGCTCCCTGCTTCTCCCTCTCCCTCTCCCTCTGCCTCTCAGCCCTGCTTCTGTACTGTCTCACTCTTTTTCAAATATGTAAAATCTTAAAAAAAAAAAAAAAGAAAAGAAGGAAAGAAAAGGGAAATAAAAAAGAAAAAGAAGAGAAAAAAAGAAAGTCCTAGTCTTCAGTGTCTGGCTCCCAAAGTAGAAAAATGAAGAAAGGGTGGAGGAAGTTTTTAAATTCCCTGGAAGTCTCGTTAGCCAGTGCATGCAGGAGGGGCATGCAGCAAGTCACTTTATGTGTAACTCTATGATCCAAAGCCACCAACGGTAATCAGAATAAAGATTTTCAATATTTGGAGGACGCAGTCCTTTTTGGGAGATGCCTCCATAGACTTCCATAGACTCTAGAAATGCAAAAGAGTTAGGTCAGCCAGAATATGTCAGTGCAGTTACTGTTCAAATGAGGAGACAGATTTTTGGCACTTCCCATTCCACCATCTTTCCAAAACCTCTACATTAGTTATAATTTATCAATGCAGCAATTAATAACCTTTGACTGTGACTTCTCAAGGACACATATTTTAAAAAAAGCATGTTTTCTTTTTTTTTTTTCTTTTTTATTTATTTGATAGAGAGAAACACAGCCAGAGAGGGAACACAAGCAGGGGGAGTGAAAGAGGGAGAAGCAGGCTTCCCGCCGAGCAGGGAGCCCGATGTGGGACTCGATCCCTGATCTCTGGGATCATGACCTGAGCCGAAGGCAGTCGCTTAACCAACTGAGCCACCCAGGCGCCCCCAAAAAAGTATGTTTTCATTTAAGTATGCAGAACCTCTATCTTGAGTGAATCAAATAACTTTTAGTTTGTTGATTTAAAACTTTTTCTTTGTGATTGTTAACCTCTCGAGATCAATTTACTAAAGTGATTTAAGTATAAAACTACATAGATTATTAATGACAGTGATTCCTGAAAATATCAAAATATTCTTAACCTGGGAAAAATAACATTAAATGCCAGTTGTTTTCTAAAATTAATAAGAAGCTATGTAAATTTATACCAAACTGTGTATTTTGAATTGCTAACTTAAGAAGTACTGAATTTGACCAAAAAAAAAAGAGATAAAATAAGGTAATTTAACATAAAATTTTATGAAATAGATCCCTATTTCAACTCAATAAATAGAGATCTATGAAATAGATCTCCAACTCTATAGATCTCTATTTCAACTCTTATATTGCACAGAAAAGCATACTCACTTATATTGGCTTAATATGTATTATTAATTCTTGAGTTAAAATTTCAAATTTTTAACTGGTAGTGTCTCTTGAAAGTTATACAGGAACACATAAGAAAGAAAAATAAGCATATTTATATAATTAATAAATTTGAGGTTCTGCATTGTCTTCATCTTTACTTGTATCTGAAAATATAACCGAGACAATTTGAAAAGATGAGAAAAAATTTTGATTTTAAGGAAAATAATCTCGTAGATTCTTAGCACTAAGAACAATGGCACATTTAATTGGGTCAACCCTAAGGATGCCTGGAGGTTTCAGTCGGTTAAGCATCTGACTCTTGATTTCAGCTCAGGTCATAGTCTTGGGGTGGAAATCGGTTCTGTGTGGGGCTGCATGCTCAGCATGGAACCTGCTTGAGATTCTGTCTCTCTTTCTCTCTTTTGTTCCTCCCCCCTGTTTACGCACACACAGGCTCTCTAAATAAATAGATTAATTAATTAGATAAAGTCAACCCCATAATAGTGCTATTTTGTAATGATGAAAATACACTTTCAGAAGAATTATCAGAAAAGTGTTGGGTTTTCAGCTAAATATCAGACATTGTCTTTTTAATCTTGCGTCTCCCTTGACCTATTAATACATAGGTTCCATGAGTGATTTGGCCTACACAGCAGGCCTGCTCTACTCTAGCCTCTGAATTTATGCACAAGGTTCTCTCTCACTCCTGATGTCTACATAATGCTCTCCTACTTATCTCTGTTCAGCGTGTCCTCCTTCATTAGGCCTACCCAGCAAAACTATTTAGAAGTCTAAGTCATACATCACATCTTAGCCCCCTAATTAGTCTCAATTTTTTACCATTCTATAAACAGCAGTGACCTCATCTATTATTTCTGTATTTTTTGTATTTGTTAATTTTATTTCTTATATATTGGAAGAGTTTCTTTTTTTTTAAGAGTTTCTAATATATCTCAAGCTTTCTAGAACAATGCCTGAAATGTAGACAAAAATGATTTAAAATTATTTTTCATTCAGAAAAACAATTATTACATATGTTTTAACAAATCTTGTATAAATTTATATATATATATATATATATATACATTGCAAAATACTAATGTTGGACTTTTCATACCTTTGGTATCATTTTATTTTAAATTATGTATTAGAAAGTAATTAGAAAAGTAATTAGAAAAGTAATGTAACAAGGTCTGAATATAATACTAGATTATTATAAAACAAAATAAAAAATATTTTAATGTATGGTCTCTATTCAGTTATCTATAATAATTTAAAAGGTACCACAACAATTATCTGAAACTTGGAAATAGACCAAAAAAGTAGTCATTAGGTGCTCTTTTAATGCAGTGCTGGGCTTGATTTCCTACTTCCTAACCTAATTTAGAGCTATGTAAGGACAGAAGTTAACCTGTAGATCTCTGTCTGGTAAAGATGCAGATAATTTCTGTCTACTGTAACAGATAACCCTAAGAGTTTATTCTCCCATAAAGCAGGAAGATGTATTGTTTTTATATTTAACCCAACAATCCTAACCTAACATTTTTTGTTAAAGGTTTCTCTCTCTTTCTGTATTTATATATTGTTTGTTATATATTGTTTGTTTGTTTATATATATTCTCAGGAACTTCTAAAGTTGGTCATAATAGTTTATTTTCCCTTTCAATAATGAACTAAAACTCTTTAATGTATATTTATTTTATAAACATGTATAAACATGTATAAACATTTTTACATATATAATTCTTAATTTAATACTTAGATATAATTAAAATATTAAATCCAAAAATTAGAACTTGATCAGAGAAAAGTAATATGAACAATCCATAGAATATTTTTAAACATCTTTTGGAATTCACTGTGGTGCAGTGCAACATATTATAATAAGACTGTATTTTATGAGGATTCAGAAATGTGTTTCCTTGTTATGCTTGTCAAAAGCAGAGTCTTACTCATTTCTCTATCCTACTGAACCATAGTATATGTGTTTTTAGCAGATTTATCAGTTTTTTTAACTTAAAGATTACAAACTACTCTAGTAAGTGTACTTGTTATCTTGTCAGACTAATTTGGCCACAAAATTCTTGAGTACATACTAAGGATTTAACCAATCTGTATAGCTACCCATCTATGTAACCTTCAGTATTTATCAGTAAAAGAGAAATGTTAAAAACATGCAAAAAATTACTTGAGATTTTTCAGAACTGAAAATAATATTAATAACTTTGAGACTATAAGTTATCATAAGAACACTTGATAAACTCTTAATTATATGTGCTTTAGTATTTCCATGAAGTCATTATGTAATTGAATGATTAATGGTTTACCTGAAATGAGTTTTTGAATATATTATCTGTGTTCCTAATTTTTTAAATTATTATGTTGCATATTTTTTGACTTACAGTTTAGATGTCTTATAGTCATCATTATAAATTTTATTCTTGTACTGTGACTGGGAAATATGCTTTGGAAATAATATATTATGTAAGCAATGTTCTCTGACATTGAAACATAATTCTGTGGTTTTGAATTTATAAACTTCCAATTTTTATTATCTTTATTTTCTTTATGTCAGACTTCTAGTTGTTAAATCTATTACTTCTATAGATGTTTTCTTAAATTCTTCTCTTTTCTAATTCTCCTTGTTAAGAAAGGATAATACTTGGAAAATAGACTTCTTAACATTAGAAATACAATAAAAAATAAGATCTTGTTTATACTTAGTTCAGTGTTTGATGAATAAAAGAAATGGAACTTAGTTATTGTGTATCTTAACACCTGTCTTATGTACCATGAGTTTATGTTTGCAAATACCTTTATTTCCAAATATATTTTATAAATAATTTTATTAGCAACTGATTTCCCATTGCTGATGGATAGTATATATTTCATATAGAAACAAAATAAAATTAAATTTATCTAAAGAACACTTATTTTCTAATCAAAGTAGAGTGGCTGAATGAATAAAAACAAGAGCCAACTATGTGCAACCTTGAGAGTCTCTCTTCAGCTTCAAGGACGAACATAGTCTAAAAGTAAAAGGATGGAAAATCTTACATGTGAATTGAAAGCAAAAGAGAATAGGGAGAGCAAATAATTTTATCAGACAAAGTAGGCTTTAAGTCAAAACTATAACAAGAGAAAAGGAAGGTCATTATAAAATGATAAAGTAGTCAGTTCATCAAGAGGATGTTTGTAAATATATATGTTTCCAACATTGGAGCCCCCAAATATACCTAAGCAAATATTAATAGCTCTGAAGGGAGTAATAGACAACAATGCAATAATAGTAGTGGACTTTATTACACCACTCTCAACAGTGGATGATCATCCAAACAGAAAATCAATTAAAAAAAAAAACCCTCAAAAACAAAAAAACAACAACAATAAAAACACTGGACTTGAATTATACTTTAGATCAAATAGACCTAAAAGTTATACACAGAACATTTCATCCAACGGTAACAGAATACACATTCTTATCATGTACACATGAAACATTTTACACAACAGACCACAGAATAAGTCTCAGAAAACGTAAAGAATGAAATCCTACCAAATATGGGAAGCATAGGTGGCTCAGTTAGGCATCTGCCTTTGGTTCAGGTCAGGATCTCAAGGTCCTGGGATTGAGTCCCTAATCATGCTCCTTGTTCATCAGGGAGTCCGCTTCTTCCTCTGCTTGCCACTCCTCTTGCTTGTGCTCTCTCCCTCTCTCTTTCTTTCTCTCTCTTTCTGAGAAATAAATAAGATCTTTAAAAATAAATAAATAAATCATACCAAGTGCATTTTTCTACTACAGTGGTATGAAAGTAGATACTAACAACAGCAGAAAAGGTGAAAAATTCACAGATTCGTGTAAATGAAACAAGACACTCCTGAATAACCAATGAGAAAAGATAAAATCAAAACAGAAATAAATGTATCTTGGAACAAAAGAGATTAGGAAACAGAACGTACAGAAATTAATGAGGTTCAGCAAAGCAGTGCCAGGAAAAAATTTTATAGGGTTAAATGCCTATATTAAAAGAAAGATTTCAAATAAACAACCAAGCTTTATACCTCAGGGAAATAGAAAAACAATAGCTAAGCATGAAGTTACCAAAAGGAAGGTCATAATAAAGACAGAGTAGAAATTTATGAAACAGAGAATAGAAAAAAACAAAACTAATTAGTTTTGTGGAAATATGAACAATATTGATAAACCTTTAGCTAGACTTACCATAGATAAAAAGACCACTGAAATAAAATTACAATGAAAGAGGAGACATTGCAAACAACACTACAGAAATACAAAGGATCAGAAGAAATTGCTGTGAACAATTATATGCCAACAAATTGGGAACCTAAATGAAATGGATAAATTTCTACTACCTACCAAGTCTGAATAATGAAGAAATAGAAAATCTCAAATAACAAATAATAAGTAAGGAGATCAGTAAGCTCCCAACCAAAAGCCTTAAGACCAGATGGCTTCATGTGTGAATTCAGCCAAACATTTAAAAAAATAATTCCAATTCTTCTCAAATTCTGAAAAAAGAGGAGGCAATACTTTCAAAGTTATTTTCTGAGACCAGTATAACCTTGATACCAAAGCCAGGTAAAGATACTAAAAGAAAACTATAGGGCAATATTGCTGATGAATAAAGATACAAAACTTTTGAACATAATACTAGCAAGACAAATTCAACAGCTTATTAAAAGAACCATATGCCATGAACAAGTGAAGTTTATCCCAGGGTCAAGGATAGTTCAACATATGCAAATCAATAAATGCAATAAATTGCATTAACAGAATGAAAGTAAAATCGTGATCATCTCAGTAAATGCATAAACAATATTTGATAAAATTCAACATCTTTTCATGAGAAAAACTCTCAACAATTGGATATAGAAGAAACATATGCCCACTAATGAAGGGCATATATGACAAGTCCACAGTTAACACCATATTCAAATGTGCAATGTTGAAAGCTTTCCCTCTAAGATTAAGGACAAGATAAGGGTGGCCATTTGCACCACTCTTATTCAAAAGTCTGGAAGTCTTAATCAGAGCAATTAGGCATGAAAGAAATAAAATCCATCCACATATCAAAAGAAAAATTAAAAGTCTCTGTTGATGATATGATCTTATATAGAGAGAATCTTAAAATCTCCATGAAAAAACTGTTGGAAGTAATAAATTTGAAGGGTTTAGAATGCAAAATAAACACCCCCAAAATCAGTTGCATTTCCATATACTAACAATGAACTATCTGAAAAAGAAATAAAGAAAGTAGCCCCATTTACAATAGAAACAAAACAATAAAATACTTAAGAACAAATTTAAAAAAGGAAGTGAAATTATAAGACATTGATTAAAAAATTAAAGAAGATGCAAGCAAATGGAACAGTTATCCTGTGTTCATGGATCCAAGAGTCAATATTTTTGAAATGTCCATACGTCCAAAGCAATCTTGAAAAAGAACAGATACGACCCTACACCTGTTAGAATGACTATCATTACAGACAAAAGAGAACAAGTATTGGTGAGGATGTATACCAAAGGGAATTCTTATGTGCTATTGATTGGAATGAAAATTGGTACAGCTATTATGGAAAACAATGGGAGGTTCCTCAAAAAATATAAAATTGAACTACCATATGTCTCAGCAGTCCCACTTCTAGGTACAAATGGAAATGATATTAGGATATTGAGGAGATATCTGCACTCTCATTAAACAAGATATGGAAACAACTTAAATGCCCAATAATGGATGCATGGATAAAGAAGATAGGTGTGTGTGTGTGTGTGTGTGTGTGTGTGTGTAGACATACACAGTAGAATATTATCCAACCATAAAAAAGAAGGAAATTCAGCCACTTGAGACAATATCGATGAACTTTGAGGGCATTATGCTAAGTGAAATAATTAAGAGAGTTCAGGACAAATACCATGTGATCTCACTTATGCAGAATCTAAAATCATCAAACTCAGAAACAGAATAGGGGCTGAGGATTGGGGGAGATATGGAAATGCTGGCCGAAGATTAAAAATATCTGGGGGAAAAAGAAAATAATAACACTATAATGTTAGAAGACCATTGAAAAGCACATTAATTTGAATGAGACCATAAATTATTATCTATCCATTTACAGAAAATTAAGAGTTATAAATTTCTTCAGATATTTTAACCTTGAATCTTCAACACTAGCCAAGATTTGTGTCCAGATAGAAAATTATGCATTTTAAATAATTAGAATTGATTGAAATATTTTTATGCAAATATGCATAATTACATATGTAAAAATTCAAGAATTTGTAAAATCATTGCCATCCCTTGTGCTGTTTCCAAAGTAAATGCTGTACATTTCTAGATAATCATTGGTAATTCTCTATAATTTAAAATAATCCTGATGCTATCAAAAAGATTATTAAATATGTAAAATATAATATTTGAGCTCATTTAGGGAAAATTAGTTATATAAGACAAGAAATTTCAGCATTTTATAATTATCACAGCTTTATTCCAAAAACTAAAAAGGAAAAGCTCATTCATGATGATGAATGTTTAGTAAGTTAACAACTTGTATTCATATTAGTTTATAGTTAAAGGGATAGCCATAATTTAGGGCCTTGTATTTTGATGTATTCGCTAGAAAACAATAGAGATTTCATGTCAGGTTCCGAAAGTTTTACCATTTAAACTTTATATTTTTTATAATTTTTGAAATTTTGTTTATTGAAAATACATGTTAGAAATTTGACAAGAATCAACATTTCATGTATCAACACGGTGAAATATGCAATCATTAAATGGTTTACAACTAATTCTATCTTTTTCTTTTTTGAAAGTTTTTTATTTAAATTCCAGTTCATTAACATACAGTATAATATTAGTTTTAGGTGTACAACATAGTGAGTCTTTTTAGGTATCTTGAAAATAATCTGTGGATAACACTTAAAGGATAATATTATTCTTTTAAGATTTTATTTATTTATTTGACAGAGAGAAACACAGCTAGAGAGACTCTGGGATCATGACCTGAGCCGAAGGCAGATGCTTAATGACTGAGTCACCCAGGTGCCCCTAATTTTTTTCTAACATAGACATAGATTTTATTTTGCCAACTAGGGGACACCATTCTTTTAGTCCTCCATAACAGCCTTTTTCCCTAATTATAAATATAGATTTTCTGTTTACATATAACATATAGATATATAGTATTATACATATATAAAATAAATCCTATACCTGCATGTATGCAACATGTAGGTATAAACAGATATGTATGCATATTTTATTAGGCTGATAATAAATATGTTATCAAATGTTTTAAAAGGCCTCTTCCTGCATCCATCAATTTATTTGGGATTGAAAATTTTGGGGAGAATTTGTACGTAAAGGTTTAAGTTTATGGGTATGTGTATGTATGCCCCATATTTCTTTATAGACAAATGCATTGGTTAAATTCAAAAGTTAACATTGAATGTTGTACAACAGAAAGCTAAACAGATGTTCCAAAATATCCAGATGCTTACTGTAATTAAAATGAAACATCTGGATTATTAACAGAATACATTTTTTAATTGAAATAGCTAGAGGTTTTGAAGTAATGGCATCATATTTTAAAATGACATGATTTGCTATTAGCAACATGAAAATCTTAACTTCTTTTCCAGTTATAAGTTAAAATATGTTACAACATAAATTATATTCTGTATATCTAATACTATTACTAAATTAATTATCATTGTACTAGATGAAAGATGGCTCTTTTTAAAGTTTTCCTTAATGTAAGATCCCTAAATTTTGTCCCTAGATATAACTAAATTTGTATTTTTTTAAGTATGACAGTTTTCAAGCTATTTCCAATGATAATTGCTGCTTGTGATCAATGTACACATGGACATAAATCATTGTTTATAATTATGAATAAGACTAAGTAAAAATAGATGCGCTTTATTGTGGTACATTTGCAAATTAATTTATTTTGGCCTCTTTTTTTTTTTTTTTTAAGATTTTATTTACTTGACAGAGAGAAACACATCCAGAGAGGGAACACAGGCAGGGGGAGTGAGAGAGGAAGAAGCAGGCTTCCCGCCGAGCAGGGAGCCCGATGCGGGGCTCGATCATGACCTGAGCCGAAGGCAGTTGCTTAACCAGCTGAGCCACCCAGGCACCCCATATTTTGGCCTCTTGATTAAGATAAGCCATTATTATAAAAGTAGGATTTTTAGGATCATCACTTTAATGACTAGTTCAAATAGCAAAATTTGAAATTCTAAAAATAATGTTTAGATATAAAATGTCTTTAGAGGTTTACTTCTAGTGTAACTCATCCAGAGAGTCTCTCATATATTATAACCACACAACCTTACCAATCTGAAAATCAACACTGATACGTTACTACCATTAAATTCATAGACCCTATTCACATTCAAATTTCCCAACGGTCCCAACAACATATCTTTCTTATGCCAGTCAGGATTCTGTCCAGGAATATGTGTTGCAGTAGATTGTCATGTTTCATCAATAAGTGTAAGATGCACACCAAATTTTTAAGTCTTAGAATGAAAACGAATACAAAATATCTCACTATTAAGTTTTATATTAGTTGCATATTGAAATGATAGTATCTTAGATATATTGGGTTAAATAAAACAATATTAAAACTTAAAGAATTTTGATTAATTTTAATAACAATTGTATTCAAATTTCTTAAACAGACACATATATGTCAGTAGAAGAAACTATATATATATATATATATATACACCTATGTCAAAAATAATTTTTTTCATTGCTTGTGTCCTAAGCCAGTATGTACTTAAATGCCTCACATGCAGTTTAAATTCTGAAGTAGATTAGATTACTCTTTATTAACATTCAGTCCCACTTCCTATCTTTTTGGAAAAATAATGCTTCAACGCCATTTTAGTTAGGCTTTGGCTACAAAGTGGGCAGATTGTTTATCCTGAGAATTTGCCTGTGGGCTAGGCCATATGACTTGCTTTGACAAATGAGATATTATCCAGTGTGATATATGCAGATCTTTCTTTTGTGCTTTCATGATTAAGCTCATCCATGTATGCATCTCCTGTCACTGAAAAGAGGTTTTCTTGGGTAGCTACTGCCCCTTCAGCCTAGTCCTGTGTTGGCACAAGGCTACTAGCCTGCAGTAAACAATCAAACCGGGCCTCTGGCTAGAAGCAGAGTTCCCAGGCTGAGCTTTATTTAGTTTAGTTCATCCGAAGAGAGATCATAAAGACTATTTTGCACATTGATATTTTATTTTTGGTCTTTTTTTTTTCTTTTCTTTTCTTAAAGATTTTATTTATTTGACAAAGAGAAACACAGCTAGAGAGGGAACACAAGCAGGGGGAGTGAGGGAGGGAGAAGCAGGCTTCCCGCCAAGCAGGGAGCCCGATGTGGGACTCGATCCCGGGTCTCAGGGATCATGACCTGAGCCGAAGACAGTCGCTTAACCAACTGAGCCACCCAGGCGCCCCGATTTTTGGTTTTTATTAAAGAAAAATAAAAATCTCAGGGCGCCTGGGTGACTCAGTTGTTAAGCGTCTGTCTTCAGCTCAGGTCATGATCCCGGAATCCTGGGATTGAGCCCCGTGAATGGCTCCTCCTCAGCAGGAAGTCTGCTTCTCCCTCTCTCATTCCCCTGCTTGTGTTCCCTCTCTAGCTGTGTTTCTTATCAAATAAATGAAAAAAAAAAGAACAAACGCTCCACTATCACTTATTCTTTAAAATTTGGCCAACCCTCAAATGTGGTAAGAAACTTAGCTGATAATTTGACCGGACTTATACCAAAGATCTGGCATGATAACAAAGACGCTGCATAATAGACAAGGACTACATAGAGTAAATTGACCCTTACTAAGTAATTTGAAGACTTCTGGTAAATTCTTCAATGAAACAGATTAGCTCATAATTAGTTGTATAGTATCTTGAGGACTCTGCTTATCTACACAGAAACATTGTAATAGAACAAATTAAAGGAAGATATTGTACAAATTTACTGACCACAGGAGATGTAGTTGAAAAGTCTGCATTTCTATTCTCATCTGTTCAAATAATTAAAGGTTATTAAAAGCAATGCCCCACATAGTGCAAAAAGGCTGTCTCTATCAACTAATTAGTAGAAGAATATAGAAATAAGTCAGAGAAGGACAAATACTATATGATTTTATTCATATGTGGAATTTAAGAAACAAGACACATGATCATAGGGGAAAGGAAAAAAAGGAGGAGGCAAACCATAAGAGACCTTATTATAGATAAACTGAGGGTTACTGGAGGGGAGGCGGGTGTGGTGATGGGCTAAATGGGTGATCATCGGTATTAAGGAGGGCACTGGTAGTGATGAGCACTGGGTGTTATATGTAAGTGATGAATCACTAAATTCTACACTTGAAACTACTGTTACACTACATGCTAACTAAAATTTAAGCAAAACATTGAAGTAAACAAAAAGATAGAAAGAAGTGGACAGCGCCTTAGAAGCGGAAGATGGAATTGCTTAAATTTGGAAGATCAAAGCTTCCAATCTCCTCTGACTTCTATCCAAATGAATTGCCTTCTTAACCTGTTGATATACCTATTGTTTGCAAATAAAGCATTTATTTAGTTAAGCAGCAAAGCAGAAGCAATAGAATGAGAATGAGAGTAAGATTGAGATAGAAGGAGATTTTTTTTTAATTATTTTTTTTAAGTTCTTATTTCTTTGTGAGAGAGAGAGTACAAGCAGGGGAACAGCAGGCAGAGAGAGAAGCATGCTGCCCACTGAGCAGGGAGCCAGATGTGGAACTTTGTCCTGGGATAATCCAAGGGTCCTGGGATCATGACCTGAGCTGAAGACAGATGCTTAACCGCTTAATTGACTAAGACACCCAGGTATCCCAGCACATTTTTAAATATGAAAGAAAAAGGAACTATTTATTTTAGCATATCTGTACATTTTAAATAATTGAAAATAAGATGTATTTTGAATGATTAGTGGTAATTGTTCCTTACATAATATTTTAGCACAGAGTGGCTAGGTGTCTCAGTCGTTCAATGTCTGCTTCGACTCCGGTCATAATCTCAGGGTCCTTGGATGGAGGCCCGCATTGGGCTCCCTGTTCAGCAGGTGGATTTTCTTGTATATTAATTGAATAATAACATTTCATAATCTATTTAAAAAATCAGTATTGCAAAGTGTATCATGAGCAGTAAATACATAGGTATATATATAAATGTATACTTATAAATACATGTGCATACAAACATATATAATATACAGCTTTTTAAATTTTTATCAGAAAACATTTTTAGAAGTAAAAATGTATACATGAAAATAATTAAAAATATGTAAGTACAAATAGCTTTCTAATTATTATTATTATTTTTTAAAGATTTTATTTATTTGACAGAAACACAGCCATAGAGGGAACACAAGCAGGGGGAGTGAGTGAGGGAGAAGCAGGCTTCCCGCTGAGCAGGGAGCCCGATGTGGGGCTCGATCCTGGGTCTCCGGGATCATGACCTGAGTTGAAGGCAGTCGCTTAACCAACTGAGCCACCCAGGCGCCCCTCTAATTATTTTTTTACTTGAGATATACTTAACATATATTATATTAGTTTCAGGTACACAACATAATGATTTTATATTTGTATATATTGCACAATGATCACCATAAGAAGTCTAGTTAAGGCGGCGCCTGGGTGGCTCAGTTGG
>PITA01009473.1:0-77489 GCA_004023965.1 Spilogale gracilis | reverse complement strand
GCTTCCTGCTCGGTGGGAAGCCTGCTTCTCCCTTTTTCACTCCCCTTGCTTGTGTACCCTCTCTAGCTGTGTTTCCCTCTGTCAAATAAATAAATAAAATCTTTTTTAAAAATTCAAATTTTCATTTATCTGTTGAAATGCTAATTTTACATGTTTATAAAAGCTGTGGATACCTATAAAAGTTGAAAACTATCATATATATTTCAACCAAGTAAATTCAACCACGTAAAAGTAAATAAGCCCAAATTCATTTATATTCATACATATAAATGCATATGTACATGCCTGTTATTGTAGAATTGTCCTGAGTAGCAAATAAGGGAAGTGTTTACTAATTTGCCCATTCACACCGTGAATACTATGTAGGCTTTATAAGAATTAAGTAAAATTCCACCAGTTGGCATCCAAATGTATTTCCACATAGTATTGTAGAATGTAGAAAACAACATGCAAAACAGTATTTGTATATAATCGTCTATTGCAAAAAAATGACCAAGAAGTATGTGAGTGTGTGTGTATGTGCGTGTGTGTTTGTAATTTTGCGAGCATGGAGAAAAATAATTCACTCCTGGTAAATAGATATTACTATGAATTTTCTGTGTCTGATGTGTGAGAAAGTGGAACAGCAAAAAAAAAAATAAATAAATAAAAGTATTAATGAAAACTTTTTGTTGACATTATTATATGATTATGTTTATGATTTTATATAAACTGTATCTACATGTATGTATTCGTATGCTTAAAGAAATGTAAAAAACAACATAATACCAATGCATTTCCAACTAACCATCAACATTGCACTTGATGAGAATTCATGAAAAACATTTCTCTGAAGTTAGGAAATAAAGATGCCATCTATCATTACGACTAGTTAATAACACCTGAATGGTCTATTCCATAATTTTCAATATTAGTATTATTAACATTTGACTCGGATTTTTCTTTGTTGTTGGGCGGTCTTGTGCATTGTAGGATGTGTAGAAATATCTTCCCCTACCCCTCTACCAGCTCCATTAGGTAACAGCATCTTTTGGTTGTGAAAACCAAACATGTTTCCCAACATTGCCAAATTTTCCCAGGTAAAAATATGTCCCTTTAGAGAATCACTCCTATACAATGAAAAGTAGTGATAAGTTCAAATAAGAGCTGGGGTTTATAAGAAGGAAAAAAAAATTCCTTTGCTGATTATTGGAATTCTACATGGAGAAAACTTGATTAAGTAGTAAAATATAAAAAACTTCTATGAGTGCTGATACAGAATAAATAATCAAAAACTGGTATTCATATTATATTTTAAAATGAGAGAAAATATAATGAAGAGAAGATTCATCTTCCAAAAAGTTAAAGAAAATAACTTTTGGGTGCTACTGATGCAATGATGCGGTTGGAAATAAAATACGGAGAGATAGCTGTATTGGTAGGAAGAGCGTAAGAGCTGCCCTGATTCTTTCCCCAGCCTCATTGTATTAATGACATTGATCCGTGGTTCTGGCCTCTCTGATGTGAGCAGAACTGCCCACCAGAATGCTGGCCCAACTTCATGAGAGAGTATAGGAGCAAGAGAATGAGACTTTAACTTCCATTTGTAAGAGCTTTTTGAGACATAAATTACATACCATTCACCCTGTAAAAATCATGAATTCATAATTTATAGTGTATTCACAGTTACATATCCTTCATCATAATCCAATTTTATCACATTTCATCACTCCAAAAATAAATCTTGTAGATACTCCCCATTCTTGCTTTTCTACCACTACACTTAGGTAACCATTAATATGCTCTCTCCATAAGTTTTCTTATTCTTAATGTTTCATATAAATGATATCATAAAATATGTGATTATCTTCCTGCAATTAGTATAATGATTTTGGAATTATCTGTGTAAGTTGTCTCAGCACCATAGAGACAGGCAGAGAGAGAGGAGGAAGCAGGCTCCCTGCTGAACAGAGAGTGGGATGTGGTCCTAGATCCCAGAACCCTGAGATCATGACCTGAACTGAAGGCAGAGGCTTTAACCCACTGAGCCACCCAGGCGTCCAACACATTCCTTTCTATTGCCAAATAAGATTCTGTTGTATGGCTATACCATATATTGTCAATCCATTCATTTGTTAATAAGCATTGTTTTTTTTTTCCACTTTTATGTATAATAGTACTATAAACTATGAACTATGAGTGTACGATGAACACTCATATAAAAGCTTACATATGGATATGTTTTTTATTCCTTTGGGGTAGATAACCTCAGTGCACAATTCCTAAGTAATATGGTACCACTATGTTGAATATTTTGAGAAACTCCCAATCTGTTTTCCAAAGTGGCTCCATAATTTTATATCCCTACCAGTAATGCAAAAGTTTCAATATCTCCATATCTTTGACAATACTTGTTATTGTCTGTCATTTTGTATGGTAATTCTGATGGAATCTCCATCAGAGTTGGTGGGATTCCATAAACCAGAATCTCCTTCTGGCTTTGGTTTTCACTTCCCTAATGACTAATGATGTTGAACATCTTTTCATATGCTTTTGAAAGGGTTCTTTATATATTCTGGCCATAAGGCCCATATTTGACATACAATTTTCAGGATTTTTTTCCCCAGATTTTTGTATTATCTTCTTTTGATGTTCTATAGAGCACAAAAGTCATTTGTTTTAATATTGATAAAATCTAATATAATAATCTATTTTATTGACAGCACTTTTGGCCTCATATTTAAGAAGTCATAACATAACCTAAGTTCTCAAAGACATACTCTTTTTTTCAAAGAGTTTATATATATATATATATATATATATATATATATATATATATATATGAGTGTTTTATACTTTTAGCTTTTATATTTGGGTCTACAACCCAGTTTGAGTTAAATTTTTGTATATGTGAAGTAGCTGTGTATATACATTCATTCTGTACTATGTGGATACGCAGTAGTCCCAGCATAATTTGTAGAAAAGGTTTATCTTTACCCACAGAATTCTCTTTGTCTTTATTTTAAAATTGAGTGTAAAAATTAGGGTTTATTTCTGAACTTTCTATATATGTCTATCCTTGTGCCAGTATGACTGTTGTGATTAATGTAGCTGGATAGTTAAGTTTTGATATCAGGAAGTTAACTTCATTCTTTATTTTCAACTGTAATTTTTATTTTCAGCTTTTATTTTTCACCTTATTATTTTATTCTCAACTTAATTCTTATTTTTAAAATATATTTTACCTATTACTTGATTTTACACATTATTTCAGGGTCAGTTTTTTAATTTAAGCAAAAAAAAAAAGCAAGACTTTAAAAGAGGTTGTACTGAATCTATAACCATAGATCAACTTGGGAATTCTGATTATTTTAGTAATATTAGTTTTTATGATCCTACATAGAAAAACTTGTATTATTTAGATCTTCTTTAGCTTCTTTCAACATTGTTTTATAGTTTTCAGGGTACAGGTATTACATTTAGTTTGTTAAATGTCTTCCTTAATTTTTCATTATTTTAAAGCTATTGATAGAATTATTTTCTTGTTATTTTCAGATTGCTCATTATATAGAAATGCAATTGCTTTTTATGCATTATTTTTGTATTCTGTAACATTACTAATTTTATGATCTTTAATAGCTAATTTCTTAGAATATTCTACATAAAATAAAGGTAGTATTGACAAATCCATTTTGCATTTACTGGTTTGAGAATAGACCCTAAAGAAGGAGAACTTGCATTCCACTTAAACTTTTGTTCCTATTACATTACAAACCTAGGTTAAACTCCGTGTCCTGCCTACATCTTTTAAAAATAATAAAACAGACAGACCTGAGTAGCACAGTCAGTTAAGTATCCGACTCTTAGTTTTACCACAGGTCATTATCTCAGAGTTGTGGGGTCAAGTTCCACATCGGACTCTGAGCTTAGTGCAGAGTCTGCTTAAGACTCTCTCTCCCTCTTCCTCTGCCCTTCCTCCCTTTCTAACAACAAATAAATACATCTTAAAAAGAAAAAAGAAAGAAATAATAAAACACAAAATACCTATAAGATAATAATAATAATACTTTATAGAAAAGCATAATTAGACAAAAAAATAAATGAACAAACTAAGCCAGAATAATGCTCCAGAATGGGAAGAAATCTTCCAAAATGTCAAATTTGATCAAGAGGCTTCTAACATTTTGCAACAAAGCACATCTTAAATCTGCAAAGAGAGTAATGTTTATAGATGGTACTATTGTTCCAAATAGTTAATCACCATCATTTTGAGGAAAATAGTGTATCTGTATCTTATATTAAAACCAAAATGAATCCTATGTGTAAAAAAAGAGATTACTAAACAACTTTGATGGACAATAGGTGGCTAGTTTTCATACATACAAAGGATACTTTTATTGTATAAACATAAAATAATCAAGTAATTGTAAAAAACAAAAAAGAAGAAGAGGAAAAAGAAGAAAAAAACTGGAAACAAAACTGAGAAAAATATTTGCAAAATATCTGAGAGACAGAGTGTTGTGGGATCAGCATCTTAAAATACTCCACCCTGGGTTTCTTGCCTCGGGAAAAGTGAATATTAAGATATATAACAAATACACTGACCAAGGATTTTGTAGAAGTAATTAATATTATTAATCACTTAAATTTGAATTAATTAGAAGAGAAATTATCTAGGAAGTCCTAATCTGATCATATCAGCCTTTTAAAAGTCAGTATTTTTTACAGCTGGTCACAGAAAAACAAAAAAAGATGCTGGTTTTAGGCACCTGGGTGGCTTTGTCGTTAAGCAGCTGCCTTCAGCTCAGGTCATGGTCCCTGCCTTCAGCTAGGTCCTGGGATTGAGCCCTGCCTCGGGCTCCCTGCTCAGTGGGAAGGCTGCTTCTCCCTCTCCCATTCCCCCAGCTTGTGTTTCTTCTCTCACTGTGTATCTCTCTCTGTCAAATAAATAAATAAAATCTTAAAAAAAAAAAAAAAGATGCTAGTTTGAAGTTGGAATATCCCATAATAAGGAATGTGGTCAGCCTCTAGAAGGTGAGTGCAACTCTCACATGATAGATTGCAAGGAAATAGGTACTTCAATCCTACAACAACAGCTTGAAAGAAGATTGATTCCCAAAGCCTTGAGATAACATCCCTTAATGGATGACACATGGATTTTCCTCCTGAGAAATTTTAGGCAAAGAACTAAGCAAGTCTGTCCAGATTTCTAACTTACAGAACTGTGAAATTATAAATGTACATGGTTTTAATTTCCTAAAATGGTGATATATTTTAATGCATCACTTGAAAATAATAAAATGCCCAATACAGAACTATAAATAGTTGGAAGGCAGCAAGCTGCTAATCCTTCAGCACTTTGGTTGAAATCTCACCAGCTAAACATTCAATTTTATCATTCCTTCCACAAAACACTAAAAACCAGTTCAGTCAAGTTCTTTGTCACTTATAACAAGGATTGTCTTTCCTCTAGTTTCGAATTACACATTCCTCTTTTCTGTTCAAGACCTCATCAGAATCATCCTTCACATCTATGTTTCTAGCATGCACCTTAAAACTCTCCCAGCCTCTTCTGATTACCCAGTTCCAAAGCCACTATCATGTGTTTATGTATTTTTTATGGCAACATTCTACTCTCAGTAACAAAGTCTTAGTCAGGTTGGATTGCTGTAACAAAAACCATAGGCTGGGATGCTTAAACACAGAAATTTGTTTTCTCCAAATTTATTTTGGAGGTCAGGGCACCAGCATGGTTGAGTTCTGATGAGATCTCTTTTCCTGGATGGCAGAAGCTACCTTCTCACTATGTTCTCACAAGATAGAGAGTTTAAGAGAGAACAAACTCTCTGGTGTTTCTCATAATAAGAGCACTAATCCCAATGTGAGGTATACACCCACATGATTTCATCTAAACCTAATTATCTCCCAAAGGCTCCATCTCCAAATACCATCACATGGGGATCAGGGCTTCAAAATATGAATGGAAGAGTGGGAGATACAATTCAGTCCATAGGACCTGACATTATAGTATCTTTCCCTAGCTTCATTAATTTCTTATCAACTTGATTTATCTTTTATTTTTTGTGTTTTTTTTTCTAACTCATACTTTATTTTTCCTTCTGATCTCTGGATTGAATTTTGTTTTATTTATCCCTGATTACAAGCTATTTTGCTTAATTTGTTTTCTTAATGATACCATTAAGGATATGGGAGGAAGATGTATAAAATATATTCATATGTCCTCCTTAGAAGACATCAATTCAAATCAATGAAGAAAGAATGTTCTAGATTATTTGAGCGCTACACAATATAGAAACATATCTATACTACCCAGCAGTTATAATTGAGTGATGGAGATAACATATGCACACAAAAAATAAGAAACTCAAGGAGATTGTTGTAAATATTACAGAAAAGATATGAAGAAATTGTTATAGGAAACACAAAGGAAGGAAGCATTAATTATGACTGGGAAAAAGAGAACAAAATATGTGAATTGGGCTTTCAAATATTCTGATGAAAAATTATTCTGCTTCTTTTTTTCTTCAATCTTTGTACTTCCTTTTATTCCTCTATCTGTACTCTCCTTTTTCTCTCCATGGCTTTTTAGCTTCTTTATTCTGTTTCTCTCTGTTTATATCTTTGACTCTTACTCAGGTATGATCCACACTTGATCTGGCAACCAAACCGTGGATATCTTGGAAACAGCATTTCATTTATCAAAACACATGGAAGTGAAGACTGAAATCTTCCTTACAGACAGAAAAGAATTTACCCTGGAATAAGCTAGACAAGAGGCAGGAAGAGGAATGAGTCCTCAGCCTGGGCTAGAAGAAGTACACTTCTG
This sequence comes from Spilogale gracilis, assembly GCA_004023965.1. NCBI lineage: Eukaryota > Metazoa > Chordata > Mammalia > Carnivora > Mephitidae > Spilogale > Spilogale gracilis. The sequence continues at coordinate 70,663 of PITA01009473.1, read as the reverse complement.
TTTTTATGCAAAAATAGACATGGCCAGTCCTCCTGGTGGTTTGTCTCAAGAGTGTGGTGGAGTCTAATGAAAGTGTCTGACTAAAGAATACTTAGGAATCACATATGAAAAATAAAGAGCAGGAAACATATAAACTAATTTACCTTGAGAAATCATTTTCTGCATTGTTTGTTTTAATTTCTTCATCATATGTATTGTATAGTTAATCTTTTTCATTTTAATATTTCTATGAAAAAAGAAAACTATCATAAAATTATATAAGAAGACAAATATTTTTATAACACTTTTAGAATTTAAGTACAATATAATATTTTTTTCCTTAGAGAATGTTACTGTGCTCCAAAGTGCTGTGATAATCGCACTGCAATATTACAGGCTATTTGGAACTCAAAGAAGTTTCATGAAATATAAGCAATGTGAAGAGAGAAATGTGTGAATTTGAAGTAAAAGTGATGACAGCATAATCATATGATCTAGCAGGTCAGTGTAAGTTTGCTCTAGTAATACCTAAAAGAGAATATGTGAAGGACAGAAGTTTAGAGAAAAAAAATACATCTAGCACATGTTAGAAATCATTAATATGTCAACATCACATTACAAAAACAATAAAAATCTGCCATAATAGTTCTTGTTTTTTAAAGCTATTTTTATTAATCAATAACGTATATAGGGATGACTGGGTGGTTTAGTCAGTTAACTATCCAACTCTTGATCTCAGTTCAGGTCTTGATCTTGCGGTCTTGAGTTCAAGCCTCACATAGGGCTCAATGCTGGGCATGGGGCCTACTTAAACAAAAAACAAACAAAAAAAAAACAAAAAATATGTATTTCTACTACTAGAGGCATATCATAAAATATCTAAAGTTATAAGAAAATGTACTAGCTATATGTTAGATTAAGAATATAAAAATATTTTGAGCTGCCTGTATCATGTAAGCAATTTAAAAATAAATTAATGCTAGCCACCAACGTGTACCCCTTCTTTACTATGTTACCATTTTAACACTTTCAAGGAGTTTTTGCTGGTCACTATTATATGATTCATCTTTCACAATTGGATAGCTTCCAATAAACTCATTGTTATTTCAAAAATCTTCTTTATACTTATTTGTGAAAAATGGATTCTGAGTTTCTGTTTCCCTGAAATCAAAGCAGTGTTGAATTAATGGCTACATAAAACAAGATGAATTACTACTGGTGTTAAAATTATATAGATATTAGTTTTAGAGATTCAAAATGCATGCTTCAAGGATATCTCACTTAATGAAAAATATGAACAAGTGTACTTTAAACAACTAAATTATATTATAGCAATTATTAATTATAGTAACAATTCTAAGCATATATATAAATAAGAAAATATAGGTTTCTTTCTTTGTCATTTTAAAATAGAAATCATATTATAAATGTGATAGAAGTAAAACTTTCATTCTAAAAACAATAATAATACGGAATCTATGTCAAAACATACTAAATATGTTAATACTCATAAAACAAAATTTTTTAAAAACAAAATATAGCAAAGAAGTTATTTTTGGTTTAAACATTACAGTGAACCAATCTAAATTAAAAATAACTTTAATACTAAGAAAAGAAGTCTTCCACTTTCCTTAATTATATAGGCAATTAAAAAGTCTTTCCTGTACTTAAGTAGTTGAAAGTTGATAGGTTTCTAAGATTAACAAAAATGGACCAGCATATGCATTATGTGGTGATCCTTTTCCATTTGGCTGAGACTTTTAGCAATATGCAGAAAAATCATTCCCTTGTGCTGAAAATATTACATTAAAAACAAATTTAGAAACATGCTCACATTTTCATCTTTCCCAGGGAACTATTCTAACTTCATCATGTGTTTAAGAGAATGTTGTTTGTTTTTTTAATGGAATTGCTGTACCCATAAAACATCTATAGTTGAAAAAATAACTTAATGTATAAAAAATATAAATAAGTACATACAGCTTAAACATTTCATATAAAGTGCTATTTCTAATTTGTTACTGATCAAGTTAGATTTGCCAAGGAATTGTAAATAATTCTATTTAGAGAGTAGATTCTCATCTATGATCTCCTGTTTCTTGTTAATATTTCCCTAAATATTTCCAATCTGATTCTGAGGGTAATACAGTTCTGCATGAGTGCTAAAGATAATCTTGCATCAACATTCTAAATTCTAATTTAGTCAACAAATATTTATATGGTGCTTTCTACATATCAGGAATCTTCTGAGCACAGCTAATACAATAATAAGGACACCCTGCTCCCACTTGGTCAACATTTCAGTGGTCATCATTCCAGGAGAAGTGACAGCCAATAAAAGGGGATAAGTGCCATAAAGAAAAAGAAGCATGTACTAAATACCAATATGATGGCATAGAAGGCCCCACCCTTTCTATCCCCCGCAAGGATCACAATTAGAAAGCTATCCAAAAATAAAAACAAGAACTAGAAGAACTCTAGAGTCCACTTAAGAAATTTCAGCAACAAAATGGTACCCAAAAAAGTGAGAATAACTGCACAAGGAGAGAAAGAATTCAGCTTAATTTGCCTGCACCATCCTATCCTCCAAAATGGTATTGCTCATTGCCAAGAGGAAACTTTACAGCTAGAAAGAGTATTCATTCATACCCAGTAATGGAAAAGCAGGATGAGTGACCAGCTTTTTCAGCATTTCAGGAAACTGCATGAGGTCCTGCATGAGTTTCATTCCTCCCACTGATGAAGCTGAGGTATATAGAGAAGGCTAGGATCAGAAAGAAAAGCAGGAACTATTGATAGCAGCCATGCAGGAGAAGCAATTGTGCTTCACAGAGATCTGCTCAGCTGACAAGTGTCTCATTGGCAGACTTATAGTGTAACATCAAGGTAAAGTAAACATCACTAGAGTCCCACAAAGAGAAGCAAAGGAGGAAATAGAGTTTATTTAAATAAATAATACCTGAAATATCCAAAACATGAGGAGAAATCTGAACATTCAGTTTCATGAATCTAATGGGTTACCTCAAAATTTCAGTTCAGAATGGTCTTCAAGACATATGATAATAAAACTTTCTGAAAACAAACACAAAGACAGAATTTTAAGTCTCTCATACAAGGGAACCCCCCCCCACCCCATAAGGCCATCAGTGGATTTTTCAACAGAAACCTTGCAGTCTAGTAGAGAATGGGATGATATTTTCAAAATGCTAAAAGAAAGAAAAATGCCAACCAAGACCTCTTTACCACCAAAATCATCTTTCAGACATGAAGGCAAGATAAAGATTTTCCTAATAAAAAAAAGATGGCATGTTCATCAATTTACCTGTCTTATAAAATATGCTGAAAGAGGTTCTTTGAGCTGAAAGTACACTGATTACTACAATAGAAACACAAAAACATCAAACAAAATGTTAAAGATAAGCATATAGTCAGATTCAGAATGCATTAATGCTATGATTTGGTGATGTGTTAACAACTTAACTCTGATATACAGGTTAAAAGAAAAATTATTAAAAATAGCTACAGCTACAACAATTTGTTATTAGGTACAAAAATAAAAAAATATGTAAGTAATGACATCAAAAATGTTAAAAGGGGAAGTAAAAAAGGTAAACCTTTCATACACCTTTGAAATTATCATGAGTATAAAGTAGACTATTGCATATGTAACATGTTTTATGTAAGCTTCATGGTAAGGAAAAGCAAAAATGTACAGTAGATTCATGTATGATAAGGAGGAGGGAATCAATGTGTACCACTAAGGAAAATGATTAATTCACAAAGGAAGGCAGCAAGAGATGATGAAGACAATAAAACAATGCAACAAATCCAGAAGAAGAAAAAAAGTTCTATTTGTAAGTTCTTACCTATCAATAATTACTCTAAATGTAAATGGAATGAATTCTGCAATCAAAAGATGTATGGTGGAAGAATAAATTAAAAAACAACAACAGTTAAATGTTGCAAAAGAATGAAACTAGAGTACTTTCTTTTTTTAAAAAAAAATGTATTCATTTGACAGAGAGAAACACAGCTAGAGAGGGAACACAAGCAGGGGGAGTGAGAGAGGAAGAAGCAGGCTTCCCACTGAGCGGGGAGCCTGATGCGGGTCTTGATCCTGGGTCTCCAGGATCATGACCTGAACCAAAGGCAGTTGCTTAGTCAACTGAGCCACCCAGGTGCCCCAAAACTAGAGTACGTTCTTACACCATACACAAAGATAAACTCAAAATGAATGCAAGACCTAAATGTGAGATAGGAATCCATCAAAATCCTAGAGGAGAACACAGACAGCAACCTCTTTCACCTTGACCACAGCAACTTCTTGCAAGACATCTCTAAAGACAAGGGAAACAAAAGCAAAAATGAACTATTGGGACTTCATCAGTATAAAAAACTTTTTACACAGCAAGGGAAACAAGGAACAAGGTTAAAAGGCAACCTAAGGAATGGGAGAAGATATTCACAAATGACATATCTAATAAAAGGCTGTTATCCAAAATTTATAAAGAACTTATGAAACTCAATACCCCCAAAAAACAAAAAACCCAGTCAAGAAATGGGCAGAAAACATGAATAGACATTTCTCTAAAGAAGACATACAAATAGTCACATGAAAAAATGCTCAACATTACTCAGCATCAGGGAAATATAAATCAAAACCACAATGAGATACTACCTCACACCAGTCAGAATGACTAAAATGAACAACTCAGAAAAGAATGGATGTTAGCAAGGATGTGGAGAAAGGGGAATCCTCCTACATTGTTGGTAGGAATGCAAGCTGATACAGCCACTCTGGAAAACAGTATGGAGGTTCCTCAAAAAGTTAAAAATAGAACTACCCTAAGACCCAACCATCACACTACTTAGGTGTTTATCCAGGATACAAACATAGTGATTTGAAGGGGCACATACACCCCAGTGTTTATAGCATCAAAGTTCACAATAGTCAAAATATGGAAAGATCCCAGATATCTATCAACAGATGAACAAATAAAGAAGATGTGCTATGTGTGTACATGTATATTATATATATAATATATAATGGAATATTCATCATTTTTATGATTCTTTTTTACAATGAAATCCTGCCATTTGCACCAATGTGGATGGAACTAGAGGTATTATGTTAAGTGATGTAAGTCGGTCATGAAAAGAAAATACCATATGATTTCATTCATAGGTAGAATTTAAGAAATAAAGTAGATGGACATGGGGAAGGGAAGAAAAAATAAAACAAGATAAAAACAGAGAGGGTTGCAAACCATACAAGACACTTAACTACAGAAAACGAACTGAGGGTTGCTAGAAGGGAGGTGGGTGGGATATGGGGTAATTGAGTGGTGGGTATTAAGGGTAGCATTTAATAAGATGAGCATTTTTTTTAAAAAGTCTATTTATTTATTTATTTGACAGAGAGAGATGCAACAAAGGAGGGAATATGAGCAGGCAGAGGAAGAGGGAGAAGCAGGCTTCCTGCTCAGCAGGAAGGACCCCAAGGACCACAAGAACATGACATAAGCTGAAGGCAGACACTTAACTACTGAGCCACTCAAGTGCATTGAGCATTGGTTGTTATATGCAACTGATGAATCACTAAATTCTACCCCTGAAACTAATAATACACTATATTTTAACTAAGCTGAAAATAAAGAAACTATTTTTAAAAGATCAACAAGGAAATGTTACCTATACTTTAGACCAAATGGACCTAACAGATATATACAAAACATCCTATCTAATAGCAGCAGAATACACATTCTTCTCACACACACACACATGAAACATTATCTAGGATAGATTATTTAGTAGGTCACTAAACAAATCTTAGCAAATTTAAGAAGAATGAAATCTTTTCCAATTACAATGATATGAAACTAGAACTTTACAGAAAGAAAATAGAAAATTCATAAATATGTGAAAATTAAACAATATACTCCTGAACAACAATTGGTCAAAGAAAAAAAATCAGAAGGAAATTCAAAATTATTTTCAGACAAATGAAAATGGAAGCACTATATATCAAAATTTATGGGATTCTGCAGAAGCACATAAGAGGAAAGTTTAGAATAACAAATACTTATATTAAGAAAAAAGAAAGATCTCAAACAACCTACCTTCACATTTCAAGTAACCAGTACAAAAAACAAAAACAGAAACAACAACAACAAATACAAGCCTAAACTTAGCCAAAGAAAGGAAATAACAAATACCAGAGCAGAAATAGATGAGACAGAGACTAGCAAAACAATAGATTAACGAGAGCGGGGGTTTTTTGAAAAGATGACCTAAATTGACAAACATTTAGCTAGACTAAGAAAAGAAAGATGACTCAAATAAATAAACACAGAAATGGTGGGGCGCCTGGGTGGCTCAGTTGGTTAAATGACTGCCTTCAGCTCAGGTCATGATCCTGGAGACCCGGGATGGAGCCTCACATCAGGCTCCCTGCTCGGCGGGAAGCCTGCTTCTCCCTCTCTCAGCCCCTCTGCTTGTGTTCCTTCTCTAGCTGTGTTTCTTTCTGTCAAATAAATAAAATAAAATCTTTTAAAAAAATAAAAAATAAAGACAGAAATGAAAGATATTATCATTGAAACCACAAAAATACAAAGGATCCCAAGAGATCACTGTGAACAGTCATATGCCAACAAATTGGATAACTTAGAAAAAATAGATACACTTATAGAAATATACAACCTACCAAGAATAAATCAAGTCAGTAATTAAAAACCTCTCAACAGGGGCGCGTGGGTGGCTCAGTTGGTTAAGCGACTGCCTTCGGCTCAGGTCATGATCCCGGAGACCCGAGATCGAGCCCCACATCGGGCTCCCTGCTCGGCGGAAAGCCTGCTTCTCCCTCTCTCACTCCCCCTGCTTGTGTTCCCTCTCTCGCTGTGTTTCTCTCTGTTAAATAAATAAAATCTTTAAAAAAAAAAACAAAAAAAAACAAAACAAAACAAAAACCTCTCAACAAAGAAAAGTCCAGGACCAGATGGCTTCACCAGTGAATCCTACAAAACAGAAAAATTAACATCAATCTTTCTCAAACTATTGCACGAGAAAGTTCACAACACTGATGAAATTACCAAGATCAAATTGCAGTCAATGAAAGTATATTGCTGTAGTATTCTTACTCTTCACCTGAAGTAATATAAATTCTTTGTTGATGACGTTGATGATTGATGATGTTAGGTTAAATGCACATTTAAGCCCTAGAATAAATGCATGTTAATACACACACACACACACACACACACACACACACACACACACCTTTGGCTGAAAAAAACAATAAAAGAAATAAAATATAATACCAAGAAATAATGGATTAACCCAAAATGTAGACTAAATAAAGGGAGAAAAAGGAACTGACAACCAGAGGTGCCAAACAAAACAAGATAAAGAAAATTAAGGTAGTTGATCTAATCCAAACCATGTAAATAACTACATTAAGAACCATATCACAATTAAAAGGAAAAGCTTATGAAACTACATTTAAAAAGGAAGAGTAAATATGTTAATCACAGAGGATGCTATATAAATATTAAATTAGTTTAGCAGTAGTAGAGTGGAAATACTAATGACAAAATCTGAATGACTATAATAAAGTAGGAAAGTAGACATCAAAACAAGGACTCCCAGGAATAGGTATCAAGGGCCACTGTGTAACAATGAAATAGTTGATTACTTATGTAGATGAACCAAGCAAATTAATTTGCCCAAATACAGAGATTCTAAATATCTAAAACAAAACCTGAAAGACTAGAGACAAGGTGCCTGGGTGGCTCAGTGGGTTAAAGCCTCTGCCTTCGGCTCAGGTGATGATATTAGGGTACTGGGATTGAGGCCCGCATTGGGCTCTCTGCTCGGGGAGCCTGTTTCCTCCTGTCTCTCTGCCTGCCTCTCTGCCTACTTGTGATCTCTTTCTGTCAAATAAATAAATAAAATCTTAAAAAAAAAAATAAAAGACTAGAGAAAGAGAAAGAAATACACAATTATATTTGAAAATTTCACTATCCTTATGTCTATACTTGAAAGAACTCTAAGAGAAAAAAACATAGAACAGCAATAAAACGTCTGAACAATTATCAACTAACTTGACCTAACTGACAAATAACACTAAAAACAATAACTGTGAAATGTACATTATTCCCAATTGCATGTGCAACATTTACCAGTATAATCAAATGTGCATGATTCAGCTTCAACAATATAATTAAATGTGTTCACTTTTGAAAAAAACAAATCCACATGTATGTACAAAAGTAGATTTTTTTATAATAGATAAACTAAAACAACTGGAATGTCCATCAACTGGTGAACCAATAATAAAAATGTGCCAAATTCATATGGAACACTGTTACTCAGTATACATGGGATTAAAATATTGATATATACAACATGAATAAATATGAAAAACATGTTAAAGTGAATTTTAAAAGACTAAAAATTATATTATTGCATTTATTGGAATTTATAGAATAAATAAAACTAGCTAATGCTGAAATTAGTGTATGGATGTTTTCTGAGTGGAATTTTGACTGGGAAAGTCACAGTGTAGCTTCTAGGCTGACAGAAGTTTTCTTTCTTAATAGGTTTATATATTTTACAAGGTCTATGCATTTTTTTAAAAAACTCTTCACTAATACATTTAAGTTTTGTTCATTTCATTGTATGTAAATGTTACCTCAATTAAAATGTGTTTTTGTGAAAGTAAAATCTTGTCATATTAAAATTTAAACAATAAAATCTCTACACTGTTTTGTTTTTGAGGTTAAAAATCATATTTTTATATCAAAGGAGTTAGCATGCTAATTACCAAACATTCCTTCTCTTTATTTTATTTTTTTTATTGTTACTAAATTTTTTTTTCCAGTGTTTCAAGATTTATTCCCCATTCCCTACACCCAGTGCTCCACGCTTTAGGTGTCCCCAGTAGCCACCACCAGGCTCTCCCATCCCTCCACCCCCGTCCCTCCAAGTCCCTCAGTTTGTTTCTGTGTCCAAAGTCTCTGTTGTTTCATTTCCCTCCCTAGATTACCCTAGTTCCCATTTACTTTATTCTCCCACTGTCCTCCAGTTTACCCCTCATGCACCGCAAGTAAGTGAAAGTACCAGTTAATAATAACATTATGACACACCGGTACTTTATATACACTATATTAGTATCTTCATAATAAGCATTGACTTCCATGTGCTATTTTTATGCATGTTTCAAAAATAGATACTGTGCATTTTTAAAATGGCAAATACTATATTAATAGTATAGAATATTTTCAAAATGTTTTCAAATTATATAGTGATAATTTTTTAAACTATCAGAAATTCAGCTAAATTATAGAGAAAAGATATCCTAACTTCTAATGTAAAACCCAAGATAATATGCTACTATCATTCTACAAAGTCTTTTTGGCAATTCTTTATAATAAAACCATTAATTTCTTTTGATTAAGATTTCTAAAATTAATTTTAAATTTTTTTAATTGCTGGACTATGGCCTCTTGACAAATAATAATTACCTTTCCAATTGCAAAAGTAAGGTGCACTATTACATTCACTTGGCTTTCTTTAGTCTTGCTTCCTGTATTTCTATTACTCCAGCAATATTATTATTAAGTTCTGAAGTTGATTATATGGGTTGCTTCATGAATAGGGACAAGCAGCTTTTTCAGATAGCTAAAAATAATGTTCTATTTTGTCTAAAGTGAAATACTTATACCTATCATCTCCTCTAAAAAATTTGCACTAAGTATTAGAATTAAAATGTTCACTACTTTAAACCTGCTCTGGAAAATTAAGAATTAGCCTGGTGACAGTTAACATTTTAGATATTATCTTTAAAATAACAGTTTAAAACTGTGCCTTTCCGTTCACAAATTAAAGTCTTTTAAAAAGTTATCAATCATTAGTTACAAGTAGAATAACAATACTTTTTCTCTTTTTTCTTTTATGGTTTGAACTAAAACAATGTAAAAACAATTTTTTCCAACATATTAGGTAATATGAAAAAAAGACTGATATACAAAAACTAATTTTCATATATAATTAACTGAGTTAGACCTTGAGGGTTGTGTTTTTGAAAATATACATTACTAATTGTAAAATAAAATATAAATATTGGTTTTATTATTGACTATGATTTGGGAATGCATGACTTGAATATTTTAATTAAACACTCCACTAAATTAATCTAATATAGTGAATAACATTTAGATAACATAGAATTACTGTGAATTATGACATCCATAATAAGTGGGTTGCAGACATGATGGAAAATATTTTATAAAAATATGAAATCTATAAGGTTTTCATCTCACACTGTTCTCAGCAAAATCATCACCTCTCTTTTTATACTCTCACATTAAAAATATCAGTCCTTGTATTTTGTTCACATAGAAGTAGTCTGATTTAGGCTAGGATTGCCCAGGTGAATGTTCGTCCAATATTAGCTACAAGTTCAGGTATAGGATATGCATGGTATTCTCTAATACTGATGGCAGTTAAGCAGTTTAGACAAAGACAAACACAAAATTGAATGCTTTAGGACCTGACTTCTTATCCTATCCAGCAGTGTTCTTTTATCCCATCCCTTTGAATGACCTCCTCCAACATAATTACAAAACCATCAAGCTTTTATAAATATAAGTTTTCTTCTTCTTCCACCCATATTTTTCCATCACTATTTAAAATATATGACTCTCTAATTCTCAGTCAGAAAGCACAGTATCAGGAGGGAGAGATGTTAGCTTCCTAGTCATGAAGAACACTGTTTATGGTGCCAGGGGACAGACACTCTAATGTCAGGCATGATTTACATTTTCTAGCTTTGTTGTTCTCTACCAGCCTGCTCCAACCCAAATACCCTTCTGCCACTCTTCCACTTCCCCAGTAACTGAACATCTGTTATTTTTGTTCTTCTATTTACTATCCCTGGTCTCTAGTTCCAAAAATATACGAAGCATAAAATCCCAGATCTCAAAGTGGTAGACTGCTTGTCCACTAGGAAGTAGGGAAAATGTATTTTATAGGGGAAAGAAATTGGGAATCGCATAAGTGCTAGAAAGGCAATGTGGACTTCTCGGTCTTAAAGAGAGCCTAAGAGGAATAAATAGAAATAACTATAAAGCAAGGGATAAGAGTGCATCTTACACTCCTTTTGACCCGCATAAATCAAAACCCGAAACAAAACAAAACAACAAACTCACTAGATTACTGGGAAAGTGGGAAGTGATGACTTATGTCAAATATTTAAGCCTAAGTATCCTTATAAATGATCACCTGAAGTATAGTAATTTATAAGGTATCATATGCTTCTGTCTCGCAATTTAAGTCACTTAAAAATATAAACATGTAGTTAGCTAAATGAAGTAGTATAAGCTGTATGACACGGGAAAAAAGTAGATCAAACTAGATTATCTATGGGGAGAGATTAGAAAGAATAGGAACCTTGATGTAAAAAAGACAAACTTGTATTCTTTTTATTATTAACCAGGGCTTTCCTTGATTGTCTGTAGCAAAGTAATGGGAACTGAATTCAGAGAAATTTAGCCTTCTGCATAACTACATACAGATGTTCTTTATCAGAAAACAGGGTAGTGAATTCAGCAAATACTCTCACTGTCACTTCTTAAGACATGGAGAAATCTCATCATACATAAAATTATGTTCTTTACTATTATGTTTCCCACAATAGTCATGTAAACATCTTTCTTCATTAAATGAACACATACTCCATATTTTATTTTATTTTATTTTTTCAGTGTTCTAAGATTCATTGTTTATGCCCCACACCCAGTGTTCCATGCAATATGTGCCCTCAGTACCCACCACCAGGCTCTCCCAACCTCCAATCCCTCTTCTCTAAGACCCTCAGTTTGCTTCTGAGTCCAAAGTCTCTCATGTTTCATTTCCCTCTCCGAATTACCCTACTTTCTATTTCCTTTCCTTCTCCTACTGTCCTCTATATTACCCCTTAGGCACCAGAAGTGAAACCATGTGATACTTGACTTTCTCTGCTTGGCTTATTTCACTCAGCATAACGTCTTCCAATCCAGTCCATGTTGCTACAAAAGTTGGATATTCATCCTTTCTGATGGAGGCATAGTATTCCATTGTATATATGGACCACACCTTCTTTATCCATTCATCTGTTGAAGGGCACCTTGGCTCTTTCCATAGTTCGGCAATTGTGGCCATGGCTGCAATGCACATTGGGGTACATATGGCTCTTCTTTTTGCTACATCTGTATCTTTGGGGTAAATGCCCAGTAATGCAATTGCACGGTCATAGGGTAGCTCTATGTTTAATTTTTAAAGGAATCTCCACACTGTTTTCCAAAGAGGCTGCGCCAACTTGCATTCCCACCAACAGTGTAAGAGCGTTCCTCTTTCTCCACAGCCTCTCCAACACTTGTCGTTTCCTGTCTTCTTAATTTTGGCCCTTCTCACTGGTGTAAGGTGGTAGCTCAGTGTGGTTTTGATTTGAATTTCCCTAATAGCTAGTGACGATGAACATTTTCTCATGTGTCTGTTAGCCATTTGTATATCTTCCATGGAGAAGGGCCTCTTCATGTCTCTTGTCCATTTTTTGATGTGTTCATCTTCTTTTTGGGTGTTGAGTTTGAGTAGTTCTTTATAGATCTTGGATACCAGCCCTTTGTCTGTAGTGTCATTTGCAAATATCCTCTCCCATTCCGTGGGTCGCCTCTTTGTTTTGTTGACTGTTTCCTTTGCTGTGCAGAAGCTTTTTATTTTAATGAAGTCCCAGAAGTTCATTTTCGCTTTTGTCTCCTTTGCCTTTGGAGACGTGTCTTGAAAGAAGTTGCTGTGGCCAATGTCAAAGAGGTTACTGCCTCACATAGTCCATATTTTTAAGGAAAATTTCCACCCAGTTTCAAACTTGCTGAGATTTTTAAAAATTTTACTCTTATTTTTTCAAGTTTTTATTTAAATTCTACTTTGTTAATATATAGTGTAATAGTGGTTTTAGAAGTAGAATTTAGTGATTAATTACTTACATTTAACACCCAATGTTCATCCTTAATGCCCATCACCCACTTACCCAATCCCCACACCTGTCTCCCTTCCAGTAACCCTCAATTTGTTCTCTATAGTTAATAATGGATTAAAATGATGTGATCTATATCTATATCTATATCTATATCTATATCTATATCTATATCTATATCTATATCTATATCTATATCATCTATATCTATATCTATCTATCTATATGACAATGGAACATTACTCAGCTAAGAAGAATGAAATCTTGCCATTTGCAATGATATCAACAGAGTTAGAATGTATTATGCTAAGCAAAGTAAGTCAGTGAGAGAAAGAAAAATACCATATGATTTCATTCATATGTGGAATTTAAGAAACAAGACAGATGAACGTAGGGGAAGGAAGAATAAAAAAAGAGGGAGGCTTGGATTTTTTTTAGATAGAGCAGAAACCTAAGATCTTCTATTAACTGTCACATCCATTAAACTTGTGGATTCAGGAGTTTCACTGTTGGCACAGAGAAACAAAGAGATGAGAATCATAAGCAATTTAGATAAAATTAGATGCTCCCAAATATAAAGCTCTATGACCCTGAGCATAAAATTATTAATTAAAAAGAGACTATTAGGGGCGCCTGTGTGGCTCAGTTGGTTAAGCGACTGCCTTCGGCTCAGGTCATGATCCTGGATCCAGGATCGAGTCCCACATTGGGCTTCCTGCTCAGTGGGTAGCCTGCTTCTCCCTTTTTCAGTCCCTCTGCTTGTGTTCCCTCTCCAGTGTTGGGACCTCCTGGCGCCCACTAGTTTGCGGCCATTAGTGGAATTTGGCTGGGGTGGCCTCTTGGTCCTCTCTGGAATACTTCTGTGTATGTGACCTAGCTGAATCTTCCCTCCCTCCGCTCTTAGCCCATGCTCAGACTGCCGAACTTAGCCCCACCCAGCAGTTCCGCCTGAAATCTGCCTAAGGCCTTAGTGATAGCCATGTTATGAGTCCCTATTAGCCCCTGCTACTTCTTTTACTCCCTCCTTTCCTCTCTATATGACTGTGTCTCTGATACAATAAAGCTGAGATTGCTGTGCCTTTACGGGTGACTCAACTCCCGGCTCTCAGTGTAGTTTCTTTCCTGGTTTCAGGATGGTGGCCAGGCGGAGGACACTTATCTCTCTCAGCCCCCGGAAGGATAACAGGCTGGTCCAGTTATCCTTCCCCCGCACCAGTGTTGCGGAGAGTAACACTCTAGCTATGTTTCTCTCTGTCAAATAAATAAATAAAATCTTTTTTTAAAAAAAGAGACTATTGGAAAGTATGTCTAAGGAGATTACCCTCACAAAAACATGGGCACTACTATGTAAACAGTGTGGTATGTGCAAAATATAATGTATGAAGACAGTCTACGAAAATGGTGGAGCTATTATAGATTAAGGAGCTTCCTGTGAATCCAGTAGCTTGATGTCTAAAGAGAATGAGTCAAATCAATTATTTAATGCATTTTCTATAAAATCAGAATTTGGAAACATACTCTAAAAATATTTTACTTGCTTTGGAAAAACTTTAAATGATACATTTTTCATGCTGGATCTCATTATCTAATTTTTTGTGTATATACATAATGGCAGATATATGTGTACGTCCATGTATGCATTTAACTATGATGTCTCATAGAAATAGAACACCTTGAAGGGAAGCTATAAATAAGTTTTTGTAAAAGTGGGACATTGCTAGAGTATGAAAAATACATTTTATTTATTTTTTATTTTTTTAAAGATTTTATCCATTTATTTGACAGAGAGAAACACAACTAGAGAGGGAACACAAGCAGGGGTGTGAGAGAGGGAGAAGCAGGCCTCCCGCTGAGCAGGGAGCCTGATGTGGAGCTCAATGCCAGGACTCTGGGATCATGACCTGAGCCGACGGCAGTCAGCTAACCAACTGAGCCACCCAGGTGCCCCTGAAAAATACACTTTAAAACAGCTTATGATTTATTCTTGGTAAAGGAGTACTTTATAAATTAATCAACAGAAACTGCACATCATCTCTGATTTCAAGAAATCTTTTACATTTAGGAAAGAAGCCACTATATCATGTTATTCACCATATCTGAAGGTGAAAGTGTGTGTGCGTGTGTGTGTGTGTGTGTGTATGTGTGTGCATTTAAGCTTTCTATATGATTCTGATGATCAGGTTTAATAAATGCTGTAATAATTTATCCAAAGACATGATGTCAAGATAGTTGGTAAGAACTGAGTTTATCAGCTTCAACACAACAATTTTTAGGATTGAGATCTGAGGACACCTATGTCAACACAATATAACTGTTGGTTCTAAAATTACTGCTCTAGAAAATATGAGTAAAAGTCAACAAATCCTCTTACTTAAATAAATAATTTCACTGCTTGCTTCAGAAAACTTCTTATATTTTTACTAGTGTCCTGGTGTTACTCTAACAAATTACCACAAACTGTGTAGCTTAAAAAAAAATGTATTCTATCAGGTACGAGAGGCTAGAATCCAGAACTGAAGGTGTTGGCAGGGCCACACTCTCTCTAAGGTCTCGGGGAAGATCCTTCCTTGCTTCTCCCTAGCTTCTGGTGACTGTCATTGATCACAGATGTTCTAAGGCCTGCAGACACATCACTCAAATGACTGCTCCCATCATTGCAGGGCAGGTCTCTCTGACCATGATGGTAAAGTAGATGTCCTGTTTCATCTAAGCTCTAATTCCTTTTCACTGAGCTGCAGAACATTGAATTTATCTTATGTGAAAAAAAAAATGAGGAACTCTCTTTTGTGAGAAGATTGGTTATTCAATAAAATTTGAAGAGTCTTCTGAATGAAAATCTGCCATGTTATGAGTGACTTATTTGTCTTTCTGTCTTCCTTAATCTCTTTGTGCTTTGAGTCTATAAGGACAGAGTACAGGTAAGGGTCCGAAACAAACATCTCTTAGGCTGGCCCTGATGATAACTAGGTCATAGTTTTTTCAGACTGGCATCTATATTTATAGGAAAAAAACTACATTGGAGTCACCTCAGAATTTTTCAAATTCACACATTTTTGTCTTCTTTTTTCTCTGTGAGAACCGGATTCCAGAACATATCTCCTCCCTAAATTTCCTTTCTACTGATATTTAAAATTGGGGGGAGGGAGTGTTGACTGAAATTATAGATAGCTAATCATTAGTTTGGGGCCAAGACACCATTGAAGCCAGGAACATACATGACCAACAAGTGCCTGATTCATTTTAGGCCAAGTTCTTGCCACCTCTGTCCTGGACTCATGCTTCCATAAACTTATATCATGTCCTTACTTTTTCTAAATGGCATGATATCACTAAACATAATCTGGAATTAGAATGGTCACACTGGAGAACTTTTGATATGAATGAAAATGTTTTAAAGATAATACAGAAAAAAGGGATCAAAGCTTAAACATCCTTTATTTTCATTATGAGGAAGTTTCCAAAACAAATTCATATCATACCATTTTTTAATAGCTTTCTTTAAGATACCCTCAAAATTACAACTTGAACTTGCTTTTCAGTCCACCATTCCTCCTCCCAGTCTATAGTCTCCCATTATCCTCAATTTACATCATGTTTTTTACCTTTTTTTATTTTCTCCTGGGTCAATCAGAAATATCCCAAATCCAATGTCCTCTTCAAGTTAAACTTGCTTAAAGCAGGGCAAGATATTTATGGCTTCAAGTCTACTTTCAGCATGAACAAAGAAAGACTCATTGCTGAAAGATTTTATAAAACCTACACAAGATAGGGAGAAATTCAAAGGGTATGACTTAATCTATATAGGAAGTCTCAAAAGATAGAATAGTGACATTTTGCCATTGCATGGTTAAAACAAGACACTTACAGTATAAACATTACTTCTAAGACCACAAAAATTGTATAAGATGCAGTAAATATATAAATGCCTTAATATTCTTTTAGTATCCCAAAATAAACCCCATTAATTATTTGTCAATAATTTGGTACATTATTTTCTGAGGAATCACTTTTCAATCTTCATGCTACTAAAATTTTGAGTAAAAATGTGAAATTAGAAAAATGAGTGGCTTTTTTTTAATCAAATAAGGAAACTTCCCCTAATTGTTCTAATATTTAGCTTACATATACACTTCACTCATTAAGTCTTAAATATTGTTATATAGCCAGAGACCCAAAAAAAAAAAAAAAGACAGTTCTCCCCAACCCCCAAAACAAATAATCCAACAAATAGAACTAGAATATTTATTGTTCACAGATGCTCAAACAACCATCATGGAGAACTTGATATGCAGCCTACCAAACAGCAGTGCAGATCTGGATTGAGTACATACCTAGATAATAATGCCTGAATTTCAGTTTCAGATAAAAAATGAATGTGTGATGATCTCAGTTTTCTCAACTAATGAAAGTAAGAACTGCAATGACCTATGTTGACATCACTTAACAGTTTGCTCTCAGAATTCTTAAACAGCAAGATCAGGGTGTAAACCAGTAATAACTTCATTGTTTGCTTTAAAAAAATCTAGTAAATCAAATTTGTAGGCAAATTATGCATTCACTTGGCCAAGTTGCTGTCTATCCTTAACAGTTTTTTCAGCTCACAAACTACTCATTTTTCAGGACAAAAACTTGCTTATCACACCTCTTCAAGATTTTCACCCTACTGAGTTCACCAATTTTACATACTCTACCAGGAAATTTGCTCAGTCCTAATTAGTTTGTGATCTGCCCTGGAACCCTCAAGTTCAGACCCCCAAACTCTATAAACCTTGTACTAAATTCCTCCTTTTGAGACATTACTGAGACAATGTCATGGCAGTAATTTTTCTATGTTATAGAAAAAGTAGTGAATTCAATTTTGTTTGATAAAATTTAGTTTAGTGGTCTTTATTCAAATGTGACAGTGGGAAACAGGTTAAAATATCCTATGGTGTTTTATCCATTAGAAAGCTTAGCCAAAAAGTAAACTTTAGGGGCTCATTAAGAAATCAAGGGAGTTTATCCTGGACAGCAATATGCAAAAGAATGAAACTGGATTGCTTTTCTACACTATAAACAAAAAAAATAAAGTCAAAATGAATGAAAGACCTAAATGTGAGAGAGAAAACCATCAAAATCCTAGAGAACACAGATAGTAACCTCTTTGACATCAGCTGTAGCAACTTCTTACTAGATACACCTCCTGAGGCAAGGGAAGCAAAAGCAAAATATTATTAGGAACTTCACATGAATAAAAACATTTTGCACAACAAAGGATACAATGAACAAAACTAAAAGGCAATCTAAGGAGTGAGAGAAGAGATCACAAATGACATATCTGATAAAGGGATAGTGTCCAAAATCTATTAAAAAAAACTTAAAAAACTCAACAGTCCCCCAAAAAATCCAATTTAAAATGGGCAGAAGATATGAATAGACATTTTTCCAAAGAAGACATAGAAATGGCTATCAGACACATGAAAAGATGCTCAATACCACTTGTCATCGGGGAAATAAAACTCAAAAATACAATAATTTACTACTTCACACATGTCAGATTGGCAAAAACTAACAATACAGGAAATAACAGATGTTGGTAAGGATGTGGAAAAGGGGGAAACCTTTACACTTTTGGTAGGAATGCAAAACCTACTGCACCACCTCTGGAAAACAGTATGGAGGTTCTTCAAAAAGTTAAAAATAGAACTACACTACAGCCCAACCATTGCATTATTAGATGTTTACCCAAAGTTACAAAGGAATTGATACAAAGGGATACATACTCCCCGATATTCGTAGCAGCATTATCAACAATAGCAAATTATGGATGAGCCCAAATGTCCATTGACAGATGGATAAAGAAGATATCTCACACACACACAAACACACACACACACACACACACACACACACACAGTGCGTGTGCACACTGGAATATTACTCAGCCATCAAAAAGAATGAAATCTTATCTTGCTATTTGCCATGACGTGGATGGAGCTAGAGTTTATTATGCTAGTGAAATATGTCAGCCAGAGAAAGACACCACCATATGATTCCACTCACATGTGGAATTTAAGAAATTAAACAGGTGAACATAGGGGGACAAAAAAAGAGAGGCAAACCATAAAATAGACTCTTAACTACAGAGAACAAACTGAGAGTGGCTTGAGGGGAAGGGAGTGGAAGGATGGGTTAAATGGGTTCTAGATGGGTATTAAGGAGGGTTCTAGTTGTGATGAGCACTTATATGTAAGTGGTCAATCACTAAATTCTATTCCTGAAACAAGTAACATCACAGTATATGTAAACTAATTGGAATTTAAGCAAAAACTTGAAACAAACAAACAAACAAACAAGAAAACAAATAAATTTTCCAATTTAAATATAATTCCAGTGTGGTGTGTTAGGACTGCTATTAGTTACTTAGTTAATTAAGTTACTAATTTTCTTAGAGTCTATGACTTTTTTTCTATAATTCAGAGCTGTTAAAGATAAAGATAATACACATGTTCTATCTTTCTATTTATCAGTCAACTGTTGCAACCAACTTAGAAAACTAGGAATTATAGATTGCTCCAATTTCCCATATGTGTTCTATTATAACCAGTACTAATAATATATGATATTCAACAAAAATAAATTTTGCAATATTTTCTAATATAAGGCATTTTTATATGATATATGGATGGACAGACAGAAAGATGAGCTAGATAATAGAAAGATAGATAATAGATCGATGATAGATGATAGATGGTGATAATGAGAGATGATAGATAGATGATAGATAGATAGAGATGATAGATAGATGATAGGCAGAAGGAAAGACAGAGAATGGAGATTAATAGATATATAAAACATACATACATGTATAGCTACCCAAATACACTGATATAGATGATGGCATTTTTCATTTATGTCAATGCTTACCACTACCATCTATGTGTGTTAAGCTGAACAGATACTAGTATGTGTTGAGTATCTAAAATGCCAATAATTTTAAAATGCAGGTACCGTATTAAGTTATTTTGTGTTATATATCAGAAGTATTAAAATATTAAATTTTATTATGCAGAATACACACAAATTTATATCATAGATAATTCAATGTAGGAAATAGGCAATTCAAGTTCTTTACCTGTAGTCATCTAGAAGTTAAAAGCTGAACTAGAAAGAAGAGTTAATTTTAAATATAATACTTCTAAGAGAAGTGTCCTGATGTTCTTTTGAAAATCATAGAATCAACTTTTGGTTCTGTAACTGATTATAGTTACATATCAAAATAATTTGTTATAGTAAAAAAAAATACTGCTTTTTGAAGCTCTCTTCTCTTGTTGAATCTGATGTTTACTGTAAATTTCAAAGTTATATAGATTTTTGTGTTTTTTTAAAACATAAATCACCAGATCATCACTTGTGTCAATAACTATGTCAAATTGTTAACAAATAGGAATTTCATCATTTAATACCACAGTGAATAAGGTGAATGTTTACTTACTCCTGTAGAAAGAAATATGTAAGTTAACCCATACGATATATGTCAGTATTTGAACAATTTTTTATTCATTTCCCCAAATTTAAACATTGATATTTTCTAATATCTTTACTTTTTCCTTTGATATAAAAAATCTGCTTTGTATCCGTAAGTTAAAAAAAATACATCACTCGGGTGCCTGCGTGGCTCAGTGGGTTAAAGCCTCTGCCTTCGGCTCAGGTCATGATCTCGGGGTCCTGGGATCCAGGCCCGCATCATCAGGCTCTCCTCTTAGCAGGGAGCCTGCTTCCTCTTCTCTCTCTGCCTGCCTCTCTGCTTACTTATGATCTCTCTCTCTCTGTGAAATAAATAAGTAAAATATTAAAAAAAAATACATCACTCATTGAAATGACTCTTTTGTAGTGAATATGCAGGGGGAAATAACTTACTGTAAGATAATGGCAAATGTTCATTTTTAGTTCTTATTTTTGATGGAATTCATTTCTAATTACTAGCTTACAATATAAAATTTATTTCACATCATCAAAGTAGATAAAATAGGAGCCTTAATATATTCCATGTAAGAAAGGCTATCAGCCTAATGAGTAAAATAGGATAAAATTTGGAGAATATAAAATGAGTTCATTATCAATGTTGAGGAAGAATTTTGCATATTATAGAAAGCATCAGCAATTAAGGCAGTATTCAATGACAGAGAGGAGACAAAGAACCTAAACCTTGCCATAACATTTTTTATGAAAAGAAACTTTCATTATAATTATCTGGAATGGATTATAAAATATTATGCGGTAGAATGAAAGACATTCATTGGAAAACAGTCACAAATTTATCATCACCTAAATATGTTGGCACAATAGAAAGATGGCACAGAATTTTCCTATATGAGCAGGTACAAGAGTAAAACTTTATTTTTACAACAGCCATGAAGTTTATAGGCAAATTCAAATGAACTGATTTGCAATGATTTAGCTTCTAATACTTAGACCTTCATTCATGTAAGGAAATGCTATATAAACTCTAGAAGCTATGAAAAATAAAGTGTTTTTAAAAAAATCATCATATTAATTAAAGAAATCTGATGTGGTATGATATAAAGAATCTGTTTATGTTTTAGTTTGTGAACATCTCTTTGGGATTAATCCAAGGCAGTAAGAATATGGTTGCACCAACTAGACTTACTGAATTGAATTCTAAAAGAGAATTACACAGCTAGGCTTGGGAAGAGAGGTCATTGACCAAAGCACAACAAGCATACAGGTGAAACTACAAGAATGATGATTAGAACAGGAGAACAGTGATCAAGGCATTTAAGCTGGAGGACTGCCAACATTCTATTTTTAATTGATAGAAGTCAGAGGACCAAAATGTGTCCCACTGGGCTAAAATGAACGTATTAGTTATACTACATTTTTTCTGTAAGTTGTAAGAAAAAATTTGGTTTTTTGCCTTTTCCAGCTTCTGTAGCCCATCCCCATTCCTCAGCTCTTTGTCTTCCTTCCACCCTAAAGCAAAGGATGAATCCCATTGTGACACTCTTCCAGTCACATTCCTAACTCTTTCAACTTTATAAAGATTCTTTTGATTATATTGATTACATTGGACAATCCCAGGTAATCTGTCTTAAGATCCTCACTTTAATCATATTTGCAAAGTCCATTTTGCCATGTAAAGTAAGCATATTCATGGACCTTTTTTTTTTTTAAAGCAAGTCATTATTGTGCCTACCAGAGGTATAAATGGAAAAGTCGATTTGACAGATCTAAGTGTAAGCATATGCTTTAGGCTTGATAAATACTTCCAGTTACCCAAGTGGTTTTGCTGATTTACATTAATTTACATGCAATTTATGAGATTCCCAGTTGCTTTATATCTTTACCATCATTTAACACTTCCGGTATTTTTATTTTTAACCATTCTGGGTCTGTAATACTATTTTATTTATTTTAATTTACATATAACTTGAGAGAAATTACTTTGAGCACTTTTCATATGCTTACTGGAAACTTGAAACATTTTGGAATTTTATCTGTTCACGTTCTTGATTTTTTGGGGGGTCTTTCTTATCCATTTCCCAGAGCTATTTATATTTTATCAATATTTGCTTTTTTTTTTACATATATATATATATATAAAATAAGTATCTTCTCCCAGTCATTGTAAATGCTGTCTTTTGATGAAAATAAGTTTTAAATTTCATGAAGTATTATTGGAAAATCTTTTTATCTCCTTTATAGTTATTGCTTTCTTTGTCCTGTTTAAGAGAAATTTGCCAATCATAATGTGACCATATTTGTATCTTTTAATCAAAATCACTATTTTTAACTGTATTGAATTTTTCAATTTGAAAGTAATTCCACTGTGTACTTCTGTTATCAATAACATTCATAAATTTCCACACTTGTTTTTTTCTCTGAATACTGTATATATTTTTCTTTCTTCTGACTACGCTTTACATAATTTTAACATTCATACATAGTGTTCTAAATATAAAATTGAATAACATATCTTATTGTTTTAAGAAATTTTAATTTCTTTAAAATTAAAAAGTCATTAATTTTTAAAGTACAATCATTATAATTATTTATATCCCATGCAAAGTATATTTTGCCAGTTAGAAATAAAATACTGTCATTCTTTTTTAAATAGCAATAGAACTTCATTGCTGAACTTTACTGATGTATTTTATTTAGTATAATTTTTTCACAGATTATAGAAGTATCATTTCAAAATAGCTTCAATAATACAAAATACATTATTTCAAAATGGCAAACGTAATACAGATAACTCCAGAACTGAATGATTCAATAACTCTTGTGTGTCAGTATGGACTCAGATTCTTTATGTCTTTAGTGTTATCTTTGGTTTGAGTTTATTCTTAGATAACTGTTGATCTTTCAGGTTTCCAATCTCACTGGAAAGCTATTCAAAGAAAAGAAAAGCACTATATGTGTTTATAATCTAGAAGTAAATGGTGCTTCAGCAAACTTTCTTTTACACAACACTGGCCAGAAATATGTCACAAATCCCCTCTGAATAAATTTGCAATGAGCATTATGGCTCTTGGGTGTATAGATAAATGGAACTGGAAGATTTTAGGCATTTATTTATTAATTTAATTATACATAGTAAATATGATGTAATAGACTCCAATTTTTATCTAAACTATAGCTAGTTCCCTATTTGTCATTTATAAATGGATTCTAGGATTATGTTGACCAAACAAGATACACTATATATATATATATCAATATTTCATTGAAAGGCACATACTTGGGTACCTGGGTGACTCAGTGGGTTAAAGCCTCTGCCTTTGGCTCAGGTCATGATCTCAGGGTCCTGGGATCGAGGCTCACATAGGGGTCTCTGCTCAGCGAGGAGCCTGCTTCCCCTTCTCTCTTTCTGCCTGCCTCTCTGTCTACCTATGATCTATCTCTCTGTAAAATAAATAAATAAATATTTTAAAAACTTTTTTTTAAAAAAGGCACATACTTATAATATTGTCTAATATTATTATGTCCAGTTATTATAACTTGTTGTCATTCAATTAATTACATCATTCCAACATTTCTACTTATTTTTGGTTTTTGATCACTCTCTCTCTCCTCGTCCTCCCTCTTCCTTTTTCTCTCTATTTCAGATTGTCTTTCCTCTCATTCTCTTTCTTGATCATAATAGAGTTGGTTTCTATCCATAATGTTGTGTTAATTGTTTAATACCATACTAGCATTTCTTCTGCAGAGGATGTGTTTAAATCATTTTAAAACTCCTGAAAATTGTTAATTAGATTAGGTAAATATATTCTCAAAATTCACTTAATTAAGTAAGTAAATAATTGCTAAGAAAATGATAATCAGTTTTCTTAACAATTTTATTCACTGTTTATGTTAATAAAAGCAACATTACAAAGCAAAACCACATCTTATAAAGCAGATTGAATGTAGTAAAAATTAAAGAGAATCATAACAAAATATCTGTGGGGATGAACTGAAAGAGTCTTTCTCATACATTGCCGGTGGAAACTCAACTTTTACAAACGTTACATTCAGCATTGAAAGCAATGAAGCAATAGCTGTTAAATTTAAAACTATAAATAAATAATAAAAACTAGAAATTTGACTCCAGGGGATATATGTCATATAAAGAAAATCAACAATATAAAAAATTATGCATTTATTTATTGCATTATTGCTCAAATTAAAACACACACAGACACACACCCACAGACAGAAAGCCTAAACTAAAAAACACCTGAATCTTTATTAATACAATCAAGACTGAGAAAAATATATGTCTGATATATGCTTTGTAGTAAATCTATGTTTAATATATTAATTGGTGTATCAATTGAAATGGAAGTATTTCTCTAGGGCAGTGTTAAGGAAAAATTATGGAAAAGTACATAAATATAACTATATTATTTTTTTTATTTTTTAAGACTTTATTTTTTTTGACAGAGAGAGAGAGAGAGAGAGCACAAGCAGGCGGAGTAGCAAGCAGGAGAGGGAGAAGCAGGTTCCCCACTGAGCAAAGAGCCTGACATGGGGCTTGAACCTAGAATCATGGGCTCATGACTTAAGCCAAAGGCAGCTGCTTAACAAACTAAGACACCCAGGTATCAGAAATGTATTTTAAATAATGATTTGTTAAAGAATATTTGCATACACTTTCCATATTATTAAAAAGAAAACTCTGGTTAGATTCATATAAAGTTATTACCAATAAAATAAGTATTGAGCTTGATGTGTCCTTCTAAAAACATCCATACATTTTAAAAACTAGATATCTATGTTAACTCTAAGCATTAGTGTATGCGCTTGTCATGTCACTGCATGTTTTAAAAATATTATCTTGCAGTATCTCAAGGTTGGCCAACATTTTCTATGCAGAGTCAAATAGTAAGAATTTTATGTTTTGCTGGCTATATGTGGTCTCAGTTGTAGTGGTTTTCCTCTTCCTTCTTCCTCCCTCTCCTCTCTATCTCTCCTCCCCCTTCACCTTGTCTACCTCCCTTCTCTTCTTTCTCCTCTCCTTCTTCCTTGTTTTTCCATCATATAGAATATAAAAACAGTTTTTAGCTCATGTATATCATATAGTAACAGACCATCGTTTGAATTTGTCCCAGGAGCCATAGTTTGCCAACACCTGCTCTGTACAGATTTTTAATTTGTTTTTCTTCAATTAAAAACATATTTTACTAACCTCTCCATTTTTAGTCATAAATTTTCATTATTTCTTCTACCATTGCTAAATATTCTGTGGTATACAATGGTTAGTGTATTTTAGACTAATTCCTGTCAATGGACACAGAATACCTTATTAAACATAGTACTTCATTGAAAAATATTTTATATTTCTCCCAGATGTGTAAAAGAATGAAACTAAATATATATCATGTATTAGTTCTCTTTTTTTGCACCCTCAGATTCTTCCTTTTTCTACTACTCTGACCTCAGTGCTTTAAGGGAAAAAGTTGAATATACTATGGCATGTGGAGAAGGAGAATGATTCAAACTTTTATGATTCTATTAAATACAAACCCTCAAGCAAGCATCCTACCCACACCCACGTGTAGGGGAAATGGTCTGATTCATCTGATACATTTAGACAGGGTTAACAGTGGGAGAGAACGCTAATGTGTCCTTGTGGAATTTAAGTCCATAATTGTGATTTCACATCTGAGAAGTCATCCTACTTTCAATTAAGAAGTAGTGTGCCATTGTTTATATATGTTAATATGTCTATATGTACATATGTAAAATGAAAATATCATAGTATATACTATTAAAATATAGGAAAATGTATGGAGATCCAAAACGCCTCTGGACCGGGGAACAGATCTTTTTCTCACAGCGACTTATTCCTATTCCTTATTCCCCAAGAGTCAAGCAATGACAATGAGATGTGCCTATAAGTACAAAAGTTTACATCACACAGGGAGAACCACAGAATTATGAGGCTTTACAGGAGTCTCCAACTCCTGTGGGAAGAGGTTTGTATTAACCTTTGTAATGCAAGTAAATATCTCCAGAGAAGATGTCACTAAATCTTGCCAAAATCCTCTGTAACTTCTAAGGATCATTAGTCATTTGGTCATCCTTTACCTTAATGCCCATTGTCCTCACCCAGAAAAGGCCTAAGTGTGCAGAAACATGAAAATATGTGGATCATTGAATCCAGAAAGTGGAAATCTTTGACCCAGTTCAGTGTAATATTTTCCTTGCTTCACATTTGAATGTAAACCAGGAGGTGAATAAATAAATAAAGAAATAAACCAGGAGGTGGTGCATTTTATGCTTGTACTTCACCAGGCCATGTGGGGATTAGCCAGAGAGGATTAGCTCAACAGTGAAAGAGCTGCAGATAGAGAGTTGCTGTTGGACAAACTCCCCTGCCATTTGCCACCAGTTGGTAGATCAAGAGTTAGCATGAGTGCCTTCACTCTCTGATGTTCAATTTTTTTTAATAATTATATAGTTGATGTGCTATTGGTTATCAAGGCTGAAGTCTCCATGTCAGAGACCCTAATTGTGATGTAATTATATCTCTGAGCTCTTAAAAACTCTTTAAAATTCAGATTTCAGCTTCCAGTAAAAGTAGGACTATGTGGTAGATTCACAATGCTGAATCTCTTTGATATTCAAGGGAAATATTTTGTCTTTTTGGCTACAGTTTCAAAAGGAAGGCCCAGGACCTCCCAGCACCTATTGGATACTTCAGGTATAGGGATAGTACAGCCCTACAACTGATGATTTTGCCATTTCACTCAGAGACCCCCCTTAGAATTTTGGACTTATGGCCTCACTAACATAGCTAATAGATGTACTACTTTTAAAAAGTGACTATTCGTTTGCAACTGAGCTCTTGTTCATACCTGACTTCCAGAGTCTTCTTTACTCTCTGGCTTGAAATTCTCTTTTTTGCTGGGTCAACTTAACTCAAAAACTAACTAGTGAGGAAGGATCCAAACATCTTTCCTTGAAAGGTGAAGATACATTTAAAAATACAGCCTGTTTGGCCGGAATAGCAACTTGGCTTTACACGATAAAAGGGCATCTATTAGCTCATAGGGACAATTTATGTTCCACTGCATTGTCTGAAAAAAAAGCTACTGGGTCAATTGGACCCTCAGTTTCCTAAGATTTTCCTAAATGTCTGTGGCTTGCTGCTTGATGATTTTTCTGAATTGAAATCCAATATCTACTGGTTTTGTTCAACTGCGGGTATAGATTATTGGCTCAGTGAATATTTCTCTGACTCTGGGACTGTTTCCAAAAATCTACTTTTTTTAGACTACTACTGGAAACCTATAGATTGTGTGATCAAATAGATTAAATATTTCCTTCTTTGAAGACTAAAACTGAAGAAAAAAATCATGACTCCTGAAGGAATCGTCTAGGCTGTTCATTTAGATACTCACGTTAAAGATTAATTCTCTGATGAAACTGACTACAGTCAAGTGCTAAAAGAGATGACTTTATGTTCTG
This sequence comes from Spilogale gracilis, assembly GCA_004023965.1. Lineage (NCBI taxonomy): Eukaryota > Metazoa > Chordata > Mammalia > Carnivora > Mephitidae > Spilogale > Spilogale gracilis. The sequence goes on along the minus strand of PITA01009473.1, from coordinate 42,720 downwards.
TGGCAGATGTATGCCATATTTATGATACTGCCAAAAACTGACTTGTTCATCTCATCATGGTGAGATCACATTGCAATTGGGCATTGTTTCGTCCCACTCCTGGTAGGTTGACTATTCAAGTCCCACCTCCTTGTGGGACTGTTGGTGATGCTTCATTATTGTGTGTGTGTATACATATACATATATACATGTGTGAATCTATATACACACATAAATATATAAAAAGTGAACAACCAGCAGCCAGATGCACTGTTTAAACTTCCTCCCATTAGGAAGATTTCCCTTCACCATTGTCCATGAATATCTCAGAACTGGACTGTAGCTCTATAGTTGTCCACCTTTGGGTGTTGCCTATATATTCTGCTGAATCATCTGTAAACCAGGACAGAATCTTCCCTTCTTTGGGATGCCTGGGTGGCTTAGTCAGTTAAGTGCCTGCCTTCAGCTCAGGTCATGATACCAGGGTCCTGGGATGGAGTATTGTGTCAGGCTTTCTGCTTAGTGGGAGCCTGCCTCTCCCTCTGCCTGCCACTCCCCCTGCTTGTGCTCTCTGTCTTCCTCTCTCTGATAAATAAATAAAATCTTTTTTCAATTAAGTAATAAATAGATAGATGATGATAGATAGATAGATAAATAGATAAAATCTCCCCTTCCTTTGTTAACTGATCATAAAGAACTCCCTATAAAGTCATAGATGTACGCTATGAGAAAGAAGGCTGTTTAGCTGGAGTGGGGACCATGGGCATTTGGGCCATTACTTTACATAACTTACATGTACTTTCATGTCCTGCTCAGGCCTAATCTCATATACATAACTCCCATTTAATCACATAGTACTACTGTGCAAACCCAAATTTATGTCCCCATGGGTCAAGTAATACCCAGTTCACAATAGGCTGCTTAGGTGGCATGATAACATGGTGAGTCATGGTTAGCATCAAGTTGCTACTGAGGCCCAGGAGCAGGCCAAAAGCTGTCTCTAAAATGAGATTAATTATTTGTAGAGGATGGCAGAGCTTTGATCCAAAATTCCAAGGGCCTGTACTGTGATTCACCTATAGGAATCTGCCAAAAGATGCACGCAGCATCCTAATCACCACTGCAACTTCACACACCATTGGAACTATTGCATCATATTACCCAAGTTATTAGAGTCATTTGTACAATAGCCTGTACTTACTGCAGAGCCTCCTCTTATTCTGTGTTACACTAAAAACTAGTAGCTTCTTGGGTCCCTTGGTAAATAGGCTGGGGTAATGCACCCAACTTGGGAACATGTTGTCTCTGAAATCTAAAACTGTCCACCAGGCATGGTGTCCCTATTGATTGTAGGAGGAATCAGATGCAACCACTTTTCTTTCATCTTAGAAGGGTTATCTGGTTATTCCACATGTTTGGCTCTATAGAAATTGCACTGAGGTGGAAGGCTCTGAACTTTTATTAGATATATTTCCTAGCCTCTGATGTGAATATCTAACTAATAACTCTAGAATAGTTATACATTTTTGCTCACTAGGTCCAATTAAGTTAATGTCATCAATGTAACAGATCAGAGTAATATGCTGTAAAAGGGAAAGATGATCAAGATTGCCATGATCTAAATTATGATATAGGGCTGAAAAGTTGATACACCCCTAGGGTAAACAGTGAAGGGTTAGTGCTGGCCTTGTCAGTTCAAAACAAATTTTCCAGTAGTTTTTACTAATAAGAAATGGAGAAAAAAGCATTTACCAGATCATCAGCTGTATATCAGGTACCAGAAGATTTGTTAATTTGCTCAAGCAATGAAGCCACATCTGGTAGAACAGCTACAAGTGGAGTCACCATCAGTTAAGCTCAAAATAATCCACTGTCAAGGCACCTGGGTGGCTCAGTCAGTTAAGCATCTGACTCTTGGTTTCAGCTCAGGTATCCTGAGATCAGAGATACCTGGCTTTGAGCTCAGAGGAGTCTGTTTGAGATTCTTTTCCTCTGCCCCTCCCCCCACTTTGCATACTTTTTCTCATTCTCTAAGAATAAATAAATAAATCTTAAAACAAAACAAAACAAAACAACCTGTCATTCTCCAAGATCTACCTGCTGCACAACGCAAATAAGAAAGTTGGTTGAGGATGTGTTGAAAATCACTACTATTGCATTTCTCAAAGCCTTGGTGGTGGTAATAATCACTGCAATTTTTCTAGACATGTGATATTGCTTTTGGTTTACCATTTTCCTGGCTACAAGCAGTTCTTGTGCTTTCCACTTGGCCTTTCTCACTATATTAGCCCTCACACCACAGGCAGGGAGGCAATGTGGGGATTCTGTCAGGGGCTGAGTATGTCAATTCCAATTATATATTTTGCAACTGGGAAAATATTACAGCACCTTTTGTAAGGTAGACATGAACTAAAACTTCACTAATCACCTGAACTCCATAAACCTGTGCTATGAATGTGGACCACAGTGACTTTTGAATCTCTTAGAATAAAGCATCACATGGTCTTTAAAAGGAATCATCCACATTTATTACTTCTCTATATTTTTTAAATTGTTTTTTAATCACTTTACATCAACTTAAGCTTTTCTTTATCTTATTAATTTAATTTTAATTTAATATGTTGATTATTTATTCCTTTATTTCTTAAGATAAATTCTAAATTCTTTACCATTTCTGTGTGTTTTTATTTAAATTATTGAAGCTGTGTTTCTCTCTGTCAAATAAATAAATAAAATATTTTTTTAAATAAAATATTTTATTTTATATTTCTCACCAGGTAGTTTATAATTACTCTTATAATATCTTCTATTGTAGAAATATAATTTCACACGATGATTTTCAACTATTCTAATTTTTTTTAAGATTTTATTTATTTATTTGACAGAGAGAGACGCAAGAAAGGGAACACAAGCAGGGGGAGCTAGAGAGGGAGAAGCAGGCTTCCTGCCAGGCAGGGACTCCCATGTGGGGCTCAATGTGGGGCTCAATCCCAGGACCCTGGGATCATGACCTAAGCTGAAGGCAGATGCTTAATGACTGAGCCACCCAGGCGCCACAGCTATTCTTCTATTAACTTCTATGCAACTAAGATATCTTTGGCCAAATTTTTGCTTTTTTTATTTCAAATTTTATTGGACTATATCCAAAGTACATGATCTACACTCTAACTACTTTCATTTATTATTCAGGTTTACCTACTACTGAGATTTTCTTTAAGAAAGTGAGAAATATATTTTCATGAATAAGATATGAACAACTGTATGTATAAGCAACATGAAGTTTTTTTGGTGATTGCTTTTTTGATTTTTTTTTTAAGATTTTATTTATTTATTTGACAGAAATACAGCTAGAGAGGGAACACAAGCAGAGGGACTGAGAGAGGGAGAAGCAGGCTTCCCACCGAGTGGGAAGCCCGATGTGGGGCTGGATCCCGGGTCTCCAGGATCATGACCTGAGCTGAAAGCAGTCGCTTAACCAACTGAGCCACCCAGGCGCCCTTGCTTTTTTTAATTTTATCTCTGATGCTAGGACTTCATTAATTGTGTGTGTGTGTGTGCACCCACTTATTAGAGGTAGACTTTTTTACCTAAAAAATCCTTTCAATATTTCTATTTTGCTATTTTATTTTAATTTTCTTCATATTTCTTTCTCTATGTTTTCAAAATGTATCTCTTTAAGTGTTTTTTCTGTAAGAAAATTTTTCCACTCTCATACTATCACTATTTGAGGAATCCAGCCTATTCATATTTAGTGTAATGATTCCAATATTTGACTATATTCTTCTCACCTTAATTTTTGTTTCTATTAAATATTCACATTTTATACCCTCATTTTTTATGTTTGACTATGTTGCTATTTATTCTAATTGTCAATTTGTTTGTTTGAAAGCAATTCTGTGTATTGTCTTATCTGCTTATTTTCCACTGACATACCCATAATTAGAGGCACAGTTCCTTCTTATTCCAAAGAAGTTATCATTTATTTCTGCCACCATGATAACCCCTTTCTCCTGGCATCTGGTGCTCCACTAAAATGATACCTTGACCTTACTGACTTTGTCTTCTCTATTCTCCTCACTCTTCCCCCAATAAAAGGTCTTTGGGTTCTTCTTAATTCCTGTGTCCATTGCTAGGAATCTATGAGACAGTTGTTGTTTTTGTTTTTATTTTTGTTTTTTACTTTTAGATCACTAAGGCATTTATCTTTATGGGTTTTTTTACTGCTTTTATGAAGTTCTCATTTATTACTTATATTACATTTTCCAAGGAAATTTTTTTAGCTTTAGCTGTATTTATATTACAAGGGTCAATGATTATTATTTATTATGTTCTTTATCTTTCAGCATTTTGTGGTCTTCATTCAGATTCATCGTTTGCTTGGTTGAAATATTCTCTCTCATACATGGTTTCACTTACTTGCGGTGCATGAAGGGTAACCTGAAGGACAGTGGGAGAAGGAAAGTAAATGAGAACTAGGGTAATCCAGGGAGGGAAACGAAACAACAGAGACTTTGGACACAGAAACAAACTGAGGGACTTGGAGGGAGGGGGATGGAGGGATGGGAGAGCCTGGTGGTGGGTACTGGGGACACCTAAAGCGGGGAGCACTGGGTGTGGGGAATGGGGAATGAATCTTGGAACACTGGAAAAAAAAAATTAAGTAACAATAAAAAATAAATAAAAGAAAAAAAATAAAAAGAAAAAAATATTCTCTCTCATAGTTTTCTGTTGAGTTATTCAAGAGATAATAATCCCAAATACTCCTATGTTTCTCTGTTTTCTTTTTTCCTTGTTTCTTTTTAAAGATTTTATTTATTTATTTATTTATTTATTTATTTATTTATTTATTTTAAAGATTTTATTTATTCATTTGACAGAGAGATCAGAAGTAGGCAGAGAGAGAGGAGGAAGCAGGCTCCCCGCTGAGCAGAGAACCCGACTCACGCCTCGATCCCAGGACCCTGAGATCATGACCTGAGCCAAAGGCAGAGGCTTTAACCCACTGAGCCACCCAGGCTCCCTGTATCTCTATTTTCTGAAGGCTGCATTAATACTTTGACTGGTTATATAATTATAAACAGGCACATAAGATCACCCTGCTCTTGAACTTTTTTTATATGAGACAGATATGCAATGCTGAAGAAAATCATACTCTATAGTTATTTCAACTTTGAATAACTATTATAGAACTTTACTAATGAGATCAGAAGACAAACTCTGATTTCATTCTACTGCTTATCTGTAAAATAATGAGAAATGGTAAAAATTCAAAGATTATAAAAACATCTGAATGCTGAGGTCTGGAGCAGAGAGGGGAAAAATAAAATCTGTTAGAATTATAACAGCTATTTCTTCTTTAGTTTGTCTCAATATGTTGAATAAAACCTTAACTCAAGACAGTATATAACAGGACACCTGGGTGGCTCAGTGGGTTAAAGCCTCTGCCTTCAGCTCAGGTCATGATCTCAGAGTCCTGGGATGGAGGCCCAGTGTCAGGTTCTCTGCTCAGCAGGGAGCCTGCTTCCTCTGCTCTCTCTGCCTACTTGTGATTTCGCTCTCTGTCAAATAAATACATAAAATCTTAAAAAAAACAACACAAAAAACAGCATATAACTATCATTCAATAATGTTTTGAAAAACACTAAATGCAAATTCAGTCTTCGTATTTTCTATCACTAGTCTAGATTTTAATTTATAAATCTCTAAACATGATGCAGAAATTTCAATTCACACTCAAATATTCAAATCAATAAGTGTAAGATATGAGCTTTTTTATTCAACTTTTTTGTGTGTGTGTGAACACACATTATAACCTCAATACCTTTATCTGGGCAGATTCAATATATATTATAACATCATAAGGCCCAAACATGTAATTCAAATGCTACATATACCTGTTGCAAAAAAAAAAAAAAAAAAAAAAAAAAAAATGACCCTAGTTTCCAAATAACAAATAAAATGAAAACCAAAATTATTCCGGGTTTTTCAGATATTTTATTTACACATTTTCTTAAATTTTGTTTAACACGTACATAGACATAACACTTTTAATGTTAGTGTTGAATTTACTAACATTGAGATCTTCCTTTCTGCTTTTCAGAAATACTGATATTTCCTTTGATATAAGAATCTATAATTATTTTTATTAAATTACATTTAGTAAGGCTGATTAATTATAATAACTCCAATGCTCCAGACTAAATACGTGATTGCCTTAAAAGAAATAGTCCAGGGTCGCCTGAGTGGCTCAGTGGTTAAGCAGCTGCTTTTGGCTCAGGTCATGATCCCGGCATCCAAATCCAGGCCCGGATCGGCCCCTGATCGGGCTTCCTGCTGGGCAAACTTCCTGCTAAGCAGGGAGCCTGGTTGTGGGGCTAGATCCCAGGATGCTGGGACCTAAGGTTAAGGTAGATGGACACTTAACCAATTGAGCCACCCGGATACCTCAGAAATAGTTCAGTCTTTTGTGTTTCTTATAAGAACACTTTCTGGTTTCAAAGAACTAAAATGACTATTTTTTTAAATCTGTCATTTGTCAGAGACACTGTAAGAGATTTTCACATCAAATTATCTTGATCATATTGAATAGTGTATTTCAAAGAGAATAGTGCCATCTATTGGGTAACAATATTTCCAGGTTGTGTTCATGCTTTTCATTGTGTTTTGTTTTGTTTCATTTTAAATATATTTTGATAAAATCTGACCATACAAAAAAAGTGTGTGTGTGCGGGGGGAAGAGTTCAACATTTACTTATATCTTCATTAAGGGTTTCCATATACACATCAAAAATCATGTTTGTTTTTTGATGTTTTCATGGCGTTACGGAGTTAACTACCACCCAAAGAGTAAATAAATGAGATGAGGCTTCATATCTAATGTCTAAGAAATCAGAAAGACAAATTTGGTGAATCTCTCTCTTATGAAGAATAATTTTAAGGATTAAATATACTTATGACATTGAAATCGTGTCTACAGAAATATAATCTTTGAAGTGAGGATATTATCAGGATTAGCAAAAAAACACATGACTTCATAGGGTGGGTCATACAGTGATTTTGCATGTAAATGTGAATTTTTATATAGAAAAGGAGGTACAAATAAGGAAAAGGATCTAGGGTACTGGAAATATTTCAAAGAGAAAGAAAAATGTACACTCTTGGATTTGGATTCATATCGTCCCAATGCTTTATATGACAGTGTTCGCTATCATGCTGTGTCCTTACTGAAGAATTGAAAATAAATTATTTCGTCTTGTGATTGTAACACCATCCAGGCAGCATAACAGTTCTGCCGGTTTAACAAAACAAAGGCTGACTGCTCTCTTTGTCTTACCTGAGCTGTTTCATTCCTGTCATACTACATTGAGGTTCTTATTTTATTGAAAGCTTGAAATGAGTAATGTGTCCCAAAAGGCAAGAAATGAAGAATTCACACACTTTAATAAAGTCTCTTCTTCTGTAATAATACTATTATATAGATTTAATTAAATAATGGGAATAGACTTAAAGTCATTGAGAAAGAATATAATTGAGGTGGATTACAGAGCCAGTCTTCTAGTCTAAATTCTGTATTTTGTGAAGTTGAGAGTACTGCTGTATTCAGGTCCAATTGGTAGAGTTGCAGGGATAGTTAAGCATGGAGTGTATACCAAATCTGAGAGCTAAAATATCTTGTTTTCAGAGCATGAAATATAGTTTCATGTGACAAATGTTTAAGATGCAGATACAAAAAGCAAGAAAGAGGGGCACCGGGGTGGCTCAGTTGGTTAAGCCATATCATGATCGTGGAGTCCTGGGATCGAGTCCCATAGGGACCCTACTGGGAGCCTGCTTCTCCCTCTGACCTTCTCCCCTCTCATGCTCTCTCTCACTCACTCTCTCTCAAGTAAATAAATAAAATATTAAAATAAAAAAGCAAGAAAGAGGAATTTCTTCTTAATTTTTTTACAATACCACCGAAGAGCAAAATAAAATTTTTTGTATGTTCTCAAGTATGAACTTCATCAACTTCTCTTAATAGTATACACTTCATAGTTTGAATTTGGACTAAGTATGTTTTCTATCTACATCAAATTGGAGTAACATTGGGAATTGACTATTTAGCTAAAGAGAAGTTCATAAAGACAGTTTTATCTTATCTAAAATTAGTAATGGGGCACCTGGGTGGCTCAGTTGGTTAAGCAACTGCCTTCGGCTCAGGTCATGATCCTGGAGACCCGGGATCGAGTCCCACATTGGGCTCCCAGCTTCTCCTTCTCTCACTCCCCCTGCTTGTGTCCCCTCTCTGGCTGTGTTTCTCTCTGTCAAGTAAATAAAATCTTTAAAAAAATAAAATAAAATAAAATTAGTAATAATTACATAGTACATGTGTTTAGTTAATTCCTAAGCACTGGAACATACTTGGAACATATAAACATGGGGCACCTGTGTGGCTCAGTCACTTAAGCATCTGACTTCTGCTCAGATCATGAACCCAGGGTCCTGGAATCAAGCCCCACATTGGGCTCCTTGCTCAGTGGGGAGCCTGCTTCTCCCTCTGCCTGCTGTTCCCCTTGTTTTGTGCTCTCTCTCCCTCTCCCAAATAAATAAAATCTTTGAAAAAAAAAAGGAACATATAAACACACACACACACAATTTTATTCTCATAATAACTACCTTCTTTAGGCAAGGCACACTTATTAGGCCATTTAGCAGATAAAGAAAGCACAACATAAAATTTAAACAATTCTTTCAAATTTCCATGTGTAGTAAGTAGTAGAGCTTGTATAGGAATTTTGGCCTCCAAACCTCACTTCCTGAGTTCTACATCTGTGCCAGTCTGCCTCCAAGATTTCTGTTTTCACCATCTCTCTATGATTGTTTAGACCTGAACACTCTTACTAAAGAATAAGTAGTATGTATTTGCTCCCATACTTAGCTAGAGTTGAGGAAAATTATATTATGGTGGCTCTCAAGGTTTTACATATTTCCTAGGATCTTAATTTTGATTTAATTCTGCAAATAAACAAAGAAATCAAAAGTACCAAAAAATAGTACTGAGATAAGAAATAATCAATAGAGAAATATTTCTATAGCTTGTTATTTCTATAGCTTGTTATATAATCAGATAACTTTATTATATTATCACTGTTTTTTCCAGTCACTCTTTATTTTTAGTAAAAATAAAAAAAATGAATATATTATAGAAGCTAACCAAAGATATATGGTTCAGACTATAGATCTGAAGTTTATATGATGATTATAGAAATACCTTTACATGTATAATTTGAAAATACTGTTTATGGCACACCGAAGAAAACTACTTCTGTTTTCTTCTTTAAAAGTCAAGTATCACTTTCAAAATGTTTCAAATTATTTCCAAATACAAACTAATCTTATATTAAAGATTTAGGGCAAAGTGGAATCTACTAAATTATGAAATGGGGGAGAAGTTAGAAAGAGAGCTGTAAATGATTGTTCCTCTATTTTTATGTGTATAGAATAGATAGATAGATGATAGATAAATACAGATATATTCACACGCATTTATGTGTTATAAGCTTTTCAGATGATAAAGAGATGCCAATTTTTTTTTTTTTTAATAACGCTTACCCTATTAGTGACCTTTCTTGTTGGTATATATTTACAAGTGACTCGGGTAAAATTAAAAAATATAACTGTAGTGTAGATTGCTCCAGTAATATAGGCATTTTACAATATTTATTCTATCGATCCATTGACACAAATGTTTTTCATTTTTTTGTGTCATGTTCAATTTCTTTCATCAGTGTTTTGTAGTTTTCAGAGTACAAGTCTTTTGACCTCTTTGGTTAGGTTTATTCCTAGGCATCTTGCTGTTTTTGGTGTGACTATAAATATGATCAATTCCTTGATTTTTCTTTCTGTGTTGTTATTATTGGCATATAGAAATGCAACAGATGACTACACATTGATTTTGTATCCTGTGACATTACTGAATTCATTTATCAACAGTAGCAGGCTTTTTTGATGGAGTCTTTTGGGTTTTCCATAGAGTATCATGTTGTCTGTAAAGAGAGGAAGTTTGACTTCTTTGCCAATTTGGATCTTTTATTTCTTTTTGTTGTCTGATTGCTAAAGCTAGGACTCAAATACTCTGTTGAATAAAAAATGGTGAAAGTAGATATTCTTGTTCCTGGCTTTAGGTAAAGGAAAAGCTCTCAGTTTTTCTTCAATGAGGATGATAATAGCTTTGAATTTTTCATATACTGCCTTGTGTTGAGGTAAGTTCCCTATAAATCTACTTTGTTGAGGGTTTTTACCATGAATGGATGTTGTATTTTGTCAATTTTTTTTCCTGCATTTATTGAAAGGATCATATTTCATATCCTTTCTTTTATTAATGTGATGTATCACAGTGATTATTTTATGAATACTGAAACACCCTTGGAGTCCAGGAATAAGTCCCACTTGATCATGGTGAATGATTTTTTTAATATATGGTTGGATTCGATTTGCTAGTATTTTGTTGAGAATTTTTTACACCCATGCTCATTGGGGATATTAGCCCATAGTTCTCTCTTTTTCGTGTCTTTATCTGGTTTTGGTATCAAGATATTGCTGGTCTCATGGAATGAATTTGGAAGTTTTCCTTCCTTTTCTATTTCTTTGGAATATTTTGAAGGAATAGGTCTTAACTCTTCTTTAAATGTTTGGTAGGATTCCCCTGAAAAGTCATCTGGTCCTGGACTGTTTTTCGTGGGCATTTTTTCTGATTCCTGATCAATTTCTTTGTTAATTATCAATCTGTTCAACTCTTCTATTTCTTCCTGATTCACTTATGGTAATTTATATGCTTCTAGGAATTTATCCATTTTTTTCACAGTTTTCCATAATATTCTCCTAAAATTGTACTTTATGTGGTGTTGATTGTTATTTTCCTCTCTCATTTGTGTTTTTATTTTTATCTTTTTACTTTTTCATCAGTCTGGCTAGGGGATTATCAATTTCCTGGTTTCTTTGTTCTGTTCTATTATTATTATTTTAATTTTCTGTATCATTTATTTCTGCTCAAATCTTTACTATTTTCTTCATCCTACTGGCTTTAGGCTGTTTGTTGTTCTTTTTCTAACTCCTTTAGGTGTAAAGTTAGGTTATTTATTTGATATTTTTCTTCCTTCTTGAAGTAGGCCTATATTGCTATATACTTCCCTGTTATAACCACTTTTGCTGCATCCCATTCTGTAATGTCATGTTTTTATTTTCATTTCTTTCCTTGTATTTGTTTTGAATTTTTTCTTTGATTTCGTGATGGATACATTCATTGTTCAGTGAGATGTTGTTTAACCCCCATGCATTTGTGATCTTTATATTTTCTTGTAATCGAGTTCTAGTTTCATAGTGTTGTGGTCAGAAAAGGTGCATGAAATGAATTTAATTTTTTATATTTGTTGAGGCATAATATATGATCTATTTTGGAATATGTTCCATATGCCTTGAAAAGAATGTGCATTATGATGCTTTAGAATGGGATGTTCTAATTATGTCTGTTAAGTCCATCTGGGCCAGTGTGTCATTCAAAGCCATTGTTTCCTTGGTGATATTCTGCTTACATTGATATATGTGGGGTATTAAAGTCCTCTAGTATTATTGTACTATTATCAATGAGTTACTTTGTGTTTTTTATTGTTTCATATATGTGGGTGCCCCCATGTTCGGTTTATATATACTTACACTTTTTCTGTCTTCTTGTTGAATTATCTCCTTTATTATTGCCCTTCTTTGTTTCTTGTTATAGGCTTTGATTTAAAGTCCAGTTTGTTGACAGGGCGCCTGGGTGGCTCAGTTGGTTAAGCAACTGCCTTCGGCTCAGGTCATGATCCTGGTGACCTGGGATCGAGTCCCACATCGGGCTCCCTGCTCGGCGGGAAGCCTGCTTCTCCCTCTCTCACCCTCCCTGCTTCTGTTCCCTCTCTGGCTGTGTTTCTCTCTGTCAGATAAATAAAATCTTTAGAAAAAAATAAAAAATAAAAAAATGAATAAATAAAAACCTTCACTGACATCAGTCTTAAATCATTTCCTAATAAATCATAAAGTCTGATACAACTATTGCTACTCTGGCTTTCTTTGAACAAGCATGATAAATGTTCCTCCATCCCCTCACTTTCAATCTACAGGTGATTTTAGGTCTAAAATGAGTCTCAGGGCACTGGGTGTCTCAGTTGGTTAAGCATCTGCCTTCCAATTAGGTCATAATCTCATGGTTCTGGTATTGAGCCCTATGTTGGGCTCCTTCCTCAGCAAGGAAGCAAGGAGTCTGCTTCTCCTCTCCATCTGTCCCTCTCCCCTGCTTGTGCTTTCTCCATATCATGCTCTGTCTCTGTCTCAAATAAATAAAATCCTTAAAAATAAAATAAAATAAGTCTCTTGTGAAAGACAATTATATGATTTCATCCATATGTGGTATTTAAGAAACAAAACAGCAGAGCATAGGGGAAGGGGAGAAGACGTAAAACATGACAGAATCAGAGAGGGGGACAAACTATAAAATATTCTTTTTTTTTTTAATATTTTATTTATTTGACAGACAGAAACACAGCCAGAGAGGGAACACAAGCAGGGGGAGTGAGAGAGGGAGAAGCAGGCTTCTTGCCGAGCAGGGAGCCCGATGCGGGACTCGATACCGAGTCTCCAGGATCATGACCTGAGCCGAAGGCAGTCGCTTAACCAACTGAGCCACTCAGGCGCCCCTAAAATATTCTTAATTACTGGAAACAAACTGAGGGTTGTTGGGCGGGACGAGGTCAGAGGATGGGGTAGCTGAATGATGGACATGAAGGAGTACATGTGATGTAATAAGCACTGGGTATTAGATAAGACTGACGAATCACTGAACTCTACCTCTGCAAATAATAATATACTATATGTTAATTAAATTTAAATAAAGAAAAAGAAAAAAGAAAATGAGACTCTTGTAGAGCATATAGATATGTTTTTTTATCCATTCTGAAACCTTATATCTTTTTTTTTATATCATTTATTTATTTTGAGGGTGACAGCCAAGTCTGCTGACATTTAGAACTCCAGGCTTTAAACCTCACTGGTTGCAAGAAGTCACAAAATTCAGCTCCTCTCATTTCTCAAGCAACAGCTTTGGGGATGTTAGCCTTGTGCATTCTCCTGTGTGCTCCTATCTCCCATCTTTCTCTGTGACCACGGCTCCCTCCCCATGCAGCAGCTGTGATCCCTTTCTCTCCTAAACAATGTCTCTGTACTTCTACCTTCTTTGATATGGTCTCTTATCTCCTTTACCTGTGGTGTTTGTTCTGTCAGTCTTCAGGTCAATTTCTGGGGTATTTAGTATGATTTGATAGTTATCTAGTTGTGTTTGTGAGGCAAGTCTGCCACCATCTTCTTGCTCCTCAAGAATCATTTTTTCATCCCCAGAACTCTCCCTGAAATCATCTCTTGAATGTCTTCTTATTAATAGACAATAAAATTTATTGCTCATTGATCATGCAGTGTGTTCCAATATATTGCTGCTATCAATGCTTCTGGAATTGTCTCTAATATCATTAATCAGTCCATGGGGCCCTCATCTTTTCTTTCCTTAAATGCCAGGTTCTTTCAACATTCCCTCCATGCATTCCATGAGCGGTCATGCAGGTTGTGTCCTATCCAAAGTCATTGACGAAGGTGGTGTAATTAGGGATGAAAATCCAACCAGCACTACTACTCAAACTGTGCATCCTATGAAGCTGCACTGTGCTGGAGAAAGGCATACCTTTTTATACTAGGCCCTCCTAGAAGGGACATTTCTTTTTAAAGTTTACTTCTTCACAAGATGTAGTAAAAGGTGTCCAATTTTTTGATATTATGCTTGTGACAACTTTCAACCATCCCCATCTCCTGTTTCCTCTCATCCCACATCTAATCAAACTGATAAGAAATCTTAGGTACTCTTCCTTTGGTGAGGAGATCAAACCACACAATATTTTGTCCACAGCCCTCATTCTGACCCCATGCGCTAATCACTATAAAAATAAAAACCTCCCAAGTCAGCCTTATTGACTGACTCTCTCAACCCATTTTTAATCCTGCTTGGACACCACCATATTTATCATCATGTGATTTATTAAAAATACATTCATTCTTTCTTGGTGCATATGTGTTGTCATAAATCTAAACATTTAAACCAAATTTTGGGTAAGTGTCCATTCTGTTTCTGTAGAGTGATCACAACAGAAGTGAAGCTTTTTTCTCAGTTCCCACAAAGGCCCAGTATATGTTGCAAATGCAAAATGTGGTTATGCTAGGAACAATGGCTACAAAAACGGAAGGCAAAATGTTATGGAAATAAAAATGAGAACAGGCAAAAGTAGCATAAGATAAAAACAAGTGTGACTTGGAAACAAGATACCTGTGTCTAGAAAAAAGCAGAATCTACCAATACTTGAATTATAGTAGGACCCAAGTGACAGTTAAGGCAGTCCTTCTATTGCCAGAAAAGCATTCCCTCCCTCATGTTCCTCTAGGCAACTAAAGACATTGAACATAGAGCATGGATGAGTGAGACTACTGATTTGTGGCCACATTCTGATTCTGATGCTTTTCCAAAGTCCTTTCCAGAGTTTGGCCAGGTGTATGCTATTACATTATTATAGAACTTTTTATACATTTTAGGCATTAGGCCTTAATGCATTTTTTCTCTAATTTTCAGTCTGTGGCTTGAAGCTATGCAATAAGAATTTTTATTTTGTCTTTTATTAGGTATTTTTTCTTTTTGTATTTATATCTATTAGAAATAAATCTTGTTAAAAGGCTGACATATTAGCCTGTGGGTTTTCATTGTTGAAGCAAATTTATTTTCTGGTTCATTTAATGATAATCAAATTATAGACACAGATAAGAAGTGAAAGGCAAGTTATTCAATCTAGCACAAGCAAGACTGCCACAGTCCAGACCTGAGGATACAAATTACTTCTGCTGAAGTGATTTAAAAGCATATGCCTTCCTTTTATAGTTGAAGTTGTATTTGTACAAATGAAGTTTTTACCCCTACTGACTTTGATCTCTGCATAGATAAAGATAATAATTAGAAAATTTAGACAAATCAATACAAAAGGTAAATGTGATGCTAGGATCTCTAAACAAAATAACTGAATGTTCATTCTTCAACTAGAGAGTAATCACCAGACATGTAATAAATGTTATTCTCTAAATGTAGATAACTATTAAGTCTTCATTTACCTGAATAAAAACTAGAAATTGACTGCACATGTGATATGGGTGACACAGAAATTTTGAAAAATTTACTATCCCATTTTTAGACTTTTCAATTACTAGGACAGGGAAACTACTATTCTAATAAATCTAAGTGGTATTATTCACACTTCTCTTAGCCTATTTTATTTGTGCTTTGTTCATTTACATCTGTGTCTTCAATTCAGTTTAGTCATCCATTATGTTCATTATCTTTATTCTTGTACTGTATGTTATTGTATTTTACCAATATCTTATCCCTTTGTGGTTTAAATCACCATCCATCATCATTTGAAGAAAAATAAATGTTTTATGTAGAAAGCAGGGTTTGCTTAAGATGTCTGAACTAGGCATCAAAAGACATGGCTTTTAATCCAGTACACATCCTCATAGTAAAAATTTGAAATCCAAACTATAAAATTTAGGGTAGGAATTACCTATTCCCTACATTACCTATTTTGTACTAATTGATTTTGATAATAATACCTATTAGTCCTCTTTTAAATAAGGCTTTCCATCTGGTAATTGATATATATTATAGACAAACCAAACCTTAAGGAGATACTTTACATTCATACTATTTTATTCTGAAAATGTATGCTTCATTCTACTTTAGCTATTTGTTATTCAACAAGATCTTGCTATACACTGATAAGAAATTAAAAAAAAACAAAGAGACAATAATGGAAGGAATATTGACTAAAACAACTAGACTCTTTCTGAATGATTTGAATCAATAGCAATAATCAAGATAATTTGCAACAAGAAACTCTTAGGATTTCAAAACATGGCCTAAAATAACACTTATATGTAAATGAAATTGAATAACTGATAATTTAAAAAGACCTTCATATAAAGTGTATAAGTGTATATAAGCATTTAACTTTTATTTCTAAGTTTGTGATTTGTGAAAAATCCTTCAGCTTAAAATTAAAACCATCTCTCTCTCTCTCTCTCTCTCTCTCTCTCTCTCTCTCTCTCACACACACACACACACACACACACACATACACACACACACACACACACACACACTTTTAGGGAAAGTTCTGTGAACCCAGACTTCTCAGTTATTAGGTGAAAGCTAGAAACCAATGTCTTAAATTGCTTTTTGTAGTGGGATAGCTTTTTTTCCCCCCAATTCTTTTCTTATAATGGAATGTTGATTATCAGACTAGTTGATCAACTCTTCAATTTTGATGCATGACATTGAATTCTTGCTATAAACAACAAAATATTGCATCACTCCTTCTCCCTTTTAGGTCATCCTCCCTTCTCTCATGGGGTCTACAAAGCAAGTTTAAGTCTCCGCAACTGAAGGGGTAGACATAAATGCTATTTTGAGAGATATGACTTAAAAAGAATGAAATCAGATTGATATGCAATACAAAAGATATAAATTAACCTTCTGGATTTTTTCACTCATTTTTAGGTATAAGAATTATAGTTTAATAACATATAATTTTGACATATTTATTCACCTGTTTCTGCTTTATTTTTCCCTTTTTAATTATTTCAACTTCTTGAACTTTTCAGTCGACTTAAACAGTTATACTATGAACTACGCTTTGTTTTTTTATTTCTACTCTAAATATGTTTCCCTCTATAAGGTTGTCCTTATTGCAACCTGGATCTTCAGAGAAGTTATATTTCCAAAGATATAAATGATTCTATATCATCTGCAATAATATGTTTGTGATAATTCATTTGAGGCATGGTAAAGTGGGTTAAACTGTATCATTATACCTTAAAAATGACAAACACTAAATCATTTTCTTTCAGAAGTTGTGCCACAAAATTTTCAGAGAAATTATATTCTTTCATTCATCAAATATTTTTTTGGTTGACATCAGGTAGTTCTGAATCATGAATTCCTGGCCTGAAAACATAGTTTACATATTTTAAGGCACCATTATTTACTGTAGTTGTGAAAAAATGACTCCAAAACATCTAAGCAGTTCATCCACAAATACTATTTGACTTAGTCATGAATAAGTTCAAAGTATATGATTTATGTGTAAATTGGAGAGTTCAACAATTGTATATATTTATTTATAGTGACCATAATTTAAATAATTACTTCTGACATAATTGCTTGGCCAAATTATTCACTTCTTACACTTAATATAAATTATCAAAATGCAATCCAACAGAGCTGTGTCCTTAAAGGTGGGTTTCTCCTATGCATTGTCCAGGAATAATAATGACGTTAATAACTATTATAATCTTGAGGTATGCAGCAGGCTACTTGCCACATTAGTATCTCTTTTACTTTTCATATCCATGTTACATACTGTTATGATCCCTCATTGACCTAAGAGAACACTGAACCCAAGAGAAGCAGTGTAATGCCCTTAAGGTTACACAGCTAGAAAGGTAGTGGAACAGTATATTTGAAGCCATTAATAACTGATTCTAATACTTTGTTTTTGATACCTACCACCTAACACTAAGATTATTATTTTATGATTTTGAGAATTATATACATTAATGACCTTTTAAAATATATACCTACATATCATTTTAATTTTATTTGTTTTTTGTATAAACATTTAAAGAATAAATTAATCTTTCCTTATGTTTTATTCATTGTGCCTGTAATATTCTTTTCTACCAATAAACTACATATTCAACAATATTATTTTCCATATGTTTTATCTTATCAACTTTTTAATCTATTTTACCATTTTTGTTAAATTTTATTTATTCATTTGAAAGAGAGAGAGATTGCATGCCCAGAAAGGCAGAGGGAAAGGGAGCAGCACACTCATGGATGAGCAAGAAGACTGATGCAGGCTTAATCATAATCATGACCTAAATTGAAGGCAGACGTTTAACTGAGTGAGCCACCCAGGTGCCCCTGTTTAATCTATTTTAAATGTGTTTTTTATCATAACAACCATGAAATGAGATATAGTAATATAGAGATATTAAAACATAAAACAGTTCCTTCTCACCTAAACGGAGGCAAAAAATTTAAAAAAAAACTTACATTGATATGAAATACAGCTTTTGAGAGATTAATTATGACCTATTCTGACATTAGTTAAAACAAAGATCATAAAGTAAATGTCATCTGGTGTTCCTGAAATGAATAATCATGTAAAAACATGACATTTAATATCACAGTGTATAGTCCTAGTACTTATAATTACATTACATTTTTAAATTTTTATTTATTTAAAATATCAATTTCTTTTTCATTGTAAGTTTTATGGAATTACTGACTTTAATGACCTTTACAAATAAAACTGTAAATACCATTCATATATACCTTGGCAAATACTTGTTGAAGTTTAAATCAAACACTACTAATCTTTTCACTCTCCCTCTAACCCAAATAACCACATTATCTTTTATTTGATAATAAATTACTTTCTGTATTCTCCAATGTTATTTTTACAATCTCTTAAGAATAAAATGCTTATCAAGTTCTTACTTCACATTCTTCTCTCTGACCCTGCCACACTCCTCATTCATGAATCAACATGCATTTGTTCCTTCAATCTTTTATGAGCCCAACAGAAGTGCCAAGTACAGTACTTGGTACTAGTAAAACAAAGATGAAAAAGACGCAACACTTGCCTTAATTATCTATAAGTCTCTAAAGGAGAAACACTTGCAAAAACAAACAAATAAATAAATAATAGGGGGATTTAAGCAAATTCTTAGTAAGTCACAGATAAAAGAGTTTCAAATCTGGAGAAATCAAGAAATGTTTCCCAAAGTAGAAATATTTTAGTGCGATTTTAAGAATTTTCCTGGTCAACTGGAGGAAATGCATTCCAAGAAAAGTGAACAATAGTAAGAGAATTAATTCTGCTAATTATAGGAGAAGAAGGAGATGACAGATAAAATCTATACAGAGGTCTAACCATTAAACATATGCATCAGACCTAAGCTATTTAGGTATTTTCTTTTTCTTTTTTTTTTTAAAAAAAAGATTTTATTTATTTATTTGACAGAGAGAAACACAGAGAGAGAGGGAACACAAACAGAGGGAGTGAGAGAGGGAGAAGCAGGCCTCCCGCTGAACAGGAAGCCTGATGTGGGGCTTGATCCTGGGACTCTGAGACCATGACCTGAGCCGAAGGCAGACGACTAATGACTGAGCCACCCAGGTGCCCCTATTTTCTTATTCTTAATGGTAAAATCACCCAATTAAAAAAATAATTGTTTTATAACTTGGGAAAGCATATGAGGAGTAAAAATTATTATATAACTATTATAATAGTCGAGATGAGGAAAGATGAGGTCAGATTTAATACTTTGTCATAGCTATGAATAAAGTGGATAGAATCAAATGATATTGGGTTGACAGATTTTATAGCATTTAGTGACAAATTTGTAAGATGAGATGATAAGACAGAGGTGTCAAAAATGAGTAAAGTATATGCAACATTAACTCAAATTTTGGTTTGATTGCAAATTGTGAAATTGCTAAAGATGAGAATTTCAGTAACTAAGGAAATTAAAATTTTTCATTGGGAGTGTTAGAATTGTTAGGTCCATTTTCTACATGATGAATGTGACATTACACTGAAGTTTCCAGAGGCTTTTTTAAAATGTAAATCTGGCATTTGGGAATGATTTGGTGGCTTCAATATTTATTTACTTATTTATTTATATAAATAGTTATTGAATACTTACAATATGCCTTGCTATGGACTAAATGTTTGTGCCCCTCCAAAATTCACATGTTGAAAACCTAATTCCCAGTGTGAACGTAATTGGAGGTGGGACCTTTAGAAGTAATTAAGTGATGAAAGTGAAGTCCTCATGATGGGTTAGTGTCCTTACAAGGAGGTAGGAAAGAGCCCTCCTTCCCCATTCCCACCATGTGAGGATACAGTAAGATAGCTATCTGCAAACCAGAAAGAGTGCCTCATGGGACGCCGATCTGCCAACACCTTAATCATGGATGTGTAGCTTCAGGAACTGTAAGAAATAACTGTTATTTAAGCCACCCAGTCCATTGTGTTGTTATAGAAGCCCAAATTAAGACATGTTAAATTAAGGGGTGAACAAGAGAGATAGATTCTCTTCCCTCTGGTAGCTTATATTTCATTTGGAAGGGAAAATAATAATACACAAATAAATAACCAAGGAAATTCAGATAGTGTGACACATATTTAGAAAAAAATGAAATTTTTCACTGTGGTAGAATATGAAAACAAAAAACAAAGCAAAAACAATGAAGGGATAGATTTACTCCAGGAGGATCTTTCTATGGAGGTGACAGTAGAACCCTGACCGAAATCATGACAGAAGGAAGCTTCTTCTGGGAAGAGGCAAGTGCAATGTAAATCTGTGTGTTATACGACCTTAGAACAACTACCTTCATTCAGGTTCCCATGAAACAGATTATAAATGCAGGAAATTATTGGGGAGTTGATCTAAGGTACAGCACATGTAGGGTAGTAAAAGAAGTGGAAGTGTGCAGTGAGGAGTCGATCTACAGTAGAGTTAAGAGCTCTGTGAGGAGCTGTGGAGCTGGGATTGCTAAGCTGTACAAAGGAGCCAGGCCTATATATACCTGCCATTGAACTTGGGTTTCCCTCAGAAAGGCCACAGTCTTGGGTGAAGTGACTCTCTCTGAATGAAGGCAATTTCTGGAAACGTCTAAGCCTTCAGGCTGAGGAGCCAGTCCTGGCAGCAGCTAAGACTGTAACAAGGAAGATAGAGCACCATAACATGCACTATAGCAGATGAGGACCATGATAAAGAGGTTGGATTTCACGTTTATTTTCTACATGAGTGTTTCAAGCAAATGTTTGTCCCGATCTGAGTTACAGTTAAAAAAAAAAAATGTTTCTGGCTACTGTGTATAGAAATCTAAGAAAGAATTAATGAGGAATACGGAAGACAAGTGAGGAGTAGAATACTTGAGTAGTCCAGGTGTATGATGATGGTGGCTTAGGCAAGGGTAACGGGACTAGACAGGCAATAATTAGAAGCTAAAGCTGTGGGTTGGAACTAATTGAATCTCTCAGAGAAAGTGTTAAGCCAAGTGAATTAAGGCTAGAACTCTGGAGAACAACATTACCTAAGTCAAGAGAGAAAGAAACAATAAAAAGTAAAAATAAAAGGACTGCAAGAATTACAAAGAAAACTGAGGCAGAAGGTAAGAAAGGGGCATAATGTAACCATTAGAAGTTGTGTGTTTCAAACAAGGAGAAAATGATTAGCCACATCAAATGCCACAAGAAAAATCTAAGTTAAGGGTGGGATTTTCCACTTGGTGAGTTGACCCATAGTAGTTTCATACATGTGATGGCATGGAAAACACTGTAGTAGTTGGAAAAGAAAATGGTAGAGGAAGACAAGGGAGAACACAGAATGACTGATTGGCTGTAGGTAAACAGAGAGCAAAGGATTTAATTAAAGTGGCAAAGTTAAGAAAGAATTTTTAGTTTACTATTATGTGTTTGTTTTTTTAAAAATAAAGATATCTGCCTGGGTTTTCGAGCACACACAAACACAAACACACACATGCCAAAAACCCAGAATACAAAGAGTTGATGAAGGATAAATTGATGACAAAGCAAGCCTGTCTTCATAATCTGATCTCTGCAGTAAAGTTCAGGAATTGGTTGGATATATGTGGAGCTGGGAAGGACTGTAAGTGAGAAAAGTTCACAGAAAATTAATCTTCTTTTCTTGGAGAAGTAGAAAACAAAATTGAAAGGCATAAAACATTAAGAAAGGATATCATGATATAACTAGTAGTTGGATTTTTCAAAAATATTAATGTACACATTAAGGATAATATCAGTTATGCTAAGATTTGCAATCATGAGCAAACTAAAAAAATATGATCTTTATCCTGTAAGCAGAGATAGTGTGGAGAAAGACTGCTTTTATATGCATGAGCCACTATGTTCTTTACTTATTAAACTATCTAAGACAATTAAAAACTCATGCAAAATTTGCATTCTTTGTCTGATAGAGTTTCCTTTTTCCATTGCTTGCTTACTTTCTCAGCAGTCAACACTGGGTTTCCATAGTCATAACACATATAAACTCAATAAGAGGTAATGGCTTCTACATGTAAATGTGCATCTATAACTTCCCTAGTCACTGCATAATTTTATTGTTATTTAGGACAAATATTAAGTTCAGTGTGTGTTTACTAGACCAAGAGTAGGCTAGCCTACTCAGAAAATAGAGTTATATCAGAATATTTGTGATTTCCATTTAAATGCCTTATATCTCACTTATAATGGGAGATATGGACTCATTTTAACATAGCATTTTTATTTTGTAATTTTTTAGTAGAATAATTTCTTTTCTTAGCAATATAGCGTATTAAAGTACTGTAGCATGAATTATTACAAACATAAAAGTTGATTTAAAAGAGCCTATGGAAATGATAAAAACTGTATTTATCTAGTTTGGCTCTTAAAACCTTGAGTGAGCTATTAATATTGACTGAAATTCAACTATTATGCTACCAATAATTTCTGAGATATAAAAACAACTTAGATGGCATGATTTATAACATGAAGTCTACCTGATTATAAAAGTTCCTTTAATATCAGATATAAAATGCATGGAAGAATGACAGAAAGACCATTACAAAATTCTATTTTGGATATTATAATAGAGATAATATTCTGCAATTTAGTTTAATGAGTTGCAATTAAGAAACTGTTTCAAGAGTTGCATGTGATTTATTTTAATTATTAGTTATTAGTTGTTCCTGCATAAGTGTATTTAAAATCACATTATTTGAACTACAGTACATGATAAAAAATCTTCACTATATTAATATCTCTTATGGACTATAGATCAGTAAAATTTAAAAGGAAACACAGTATTTTTAATTCCCAGTAGCTATGAGAAGAATATGATCATTTTAAGAAGCCTATTATTTGTGAAATGTGGAGAATACATAACTTTATATGTAATTTGGGTATATTTTGTCAAAAGCTAAGGGATATAATATTGAATATTCATTCAAAAGGACTGAAATTTAATCTTATCTTAAATCAAATATTTAAAATAACTGATTAACTGAGTGACTTCTATTTTTGTTCATTAGGGCTGCTATAACAGAATATCACAGATTAGGTGGCTCAAGCAAGGGAAATTTATTCTGTCACAGTTCTGAAAGGCAGATGTCCAAGATCAAGATGCTGCCAAGGTTGGGTCACTGAAGCCTCGTTTTTGCTTGTAGATGAAAACCTTCTCTGTCTTCACATGGTACAGGTACTTTTCTCTGTACAGGTGTAGAGTGAGAGATTGCTGGTGTCTCTTTTTTAAATAAAGACAGCAGTCCATCCTTATGACCTCATTTAGCCTTAATTAACTCCTTAAAGGCCCATCTCTAAATATAGTCACCCTGGGGATTATGGCTATAAAATATGAAATTTGAGGGAACAACATTCAGTCCATAGCACTACACTAAATAATCTTTCACAGCTAGATGAAGAAAATATTATAGAATCCCATGACATAATAGATTCTATTTCATCTCAGAGGAAGAGGAAAAAACACTGAATTGGTTTTGATTTTAGAATAAAAAAGAAACATTTCCTACCTTCCCTTCAATGGCAGACATAACATATCACTTTGAAAAGTTATGTGTAAAATATAAAAACAGTGTTATTATACTTCATATTCTGGATATTTCATATTCTTGGATATATAAGAAATCATGAATTAACTAATTGCCAAAGAAAATACATAGTTTTACTAA
Organism: Spilogale gracilis; assembly: GCA_004023965.1. Lineage (NCBI taxonomy): Eukaryota > Metazoa > Chordata > Mammalia > Carnivora > Mephitidae > Spilogale > Spilogale gracilis. The sequence continues at coordinate 18,821 of PITA01009473.1, read as the reverse complement.
ATGGGGAAAATATCTTAATGTCTGAAGATTAAAAATAGAATCTTCATTAAGCTTTCTGTGAAAAACTATGTCCAACTTAATATCAAACTAGAATAGTGATGACAGATATTGTTAGAAAATGTAAAATATTGCAATAAAGGCTACAACATTTTTTAAAGGAAAACTGCTGCATGCAGCACCTCATCTGGATATGTCTGGAGTCTTCCTCCTACAAATGGATCCTGAGAACTTATTTGGAGCTTCTATAATGAGAGTATGGTTACTATATACCCTTGACTAGAAAATGGTCCTCTTCTATTGGTGAAAGTCTTCCTCTTCAACCCAGTGCTCAGCGTCAGGAGGGATGTACGCAGAGCTTTGAGAGAGGAAAAGGACACCAGCCAGATCAGCTGATTTAACCCTAGTGATCAATGGGGTGACAGATGTCACAGCCAGATCAACCTCACATTCACATTCAACATTCTTAATGTCATATATGTCTCATCTATGCAATATTTTATATACAAATAGATAGGAATAGTTTAAAATTTGTATGAAAGAAAATATGATTCTTCCTCCACAACTCTACCTGTTTATTGCAGCCTCACCAATACTTAACATAGCCCTTTATGCATATTAAGAGCTTGATAAACTGGGGCACCTGGGTGGCTCAGTTGGTTAAGCAACTGCCTTCGGCTCAGGTCATGATCCCGGAGACCCGGGATCGAGCCCCTCATCAGGCTACCTGCTCTGCTCAGCAGGAAGCCTGCTTCTCCCTCTCTTACTCCTCTTGCTTGTATTCCCTTTCCAGCTGTATTTCTCTCTGTCGAATAAATAATTAAAATCTTAAAAAAAAAAAAAACTTGATAAACGTACGTTAAAAGATAAACACATTTTATCATGACTAAATTTAAGTGAAGGGTCATACCATTTGTATTCATATGTTCTAGAACCTTTTGAAAATTATTTCTGGCACCTTGCACACTTCTTGATGTTCTCAACTGACACTGCACATTCTGTAATTTCCATATGGAAAGGTGTCTTTTCTCCTCACCTATTTAAACTTTCTTTGTGAAGGTGTCTCCAAATGACCTCATCTAATTATGTTAACTCCACTACTTAAAATAATATATTTCAATATTACTAATGTCCACAGAATACTGTGTTACTATTAGTATTAGTGCTACTAACTGGTGTTAGTATTTCTACTACTAAATAGTAGTATGAATACCATATGTGTATGCATGTGTATTCCCCCCAAAGATGGAAACCAGAGATGTCTGTTCATTGTTTTTTTAGCACTACTCAATTTTATGATCAAGAATGGCTGGGTATTCACTAATAGCTTCCACAGCAAAAGTTTCAATTCAGTTATGTAAAATTTAACATGAAAGGGGATGATCTAAATGGCCATAATAATATCAGAACAGACCCACCAAACACAGCACTATATTCTGGGCATCATTCTTCAAGAGGTTTTTTGTTTTGCTTCTCCTCAGATTCCTGCTGAAATTTGCAAGCATTTGCTCATCTTTTTTCCATAGTTGCCTTTTGAGTGAGGTAGTGTATTCAGAAGAATACTATTCTACCAAGATGTGAACAAATAACGCCATGACATACTTTTGAGCATATTACTAAAAAGTCTTACAGTAAAATGACTTATTTATTTATTTTTAAATGACTTATTTAATTTTGCTTAATGTAATGTATGCCAAAATAATTTCCTTATATAACCACTTCTGATTCTTTAGAACTCACGTTATGAGTACCGGTTTTGAGATAATATAGGTATACATCAACTCATGTCCTTTTCCTAAATTATGGTACATGGATGAAGAACATTCTGCTGAATTTAACAGAATTATATTAAAATAAACCATTCTAAGACCACACAAACTTCAAGTTACGCAAAAACAGCCATAAGCAGGGGCACCTGGGTGGCTCAGTTGGTTAAGTGACTGCTTTCGGCTCAGGTCATGATCCTGGAGACCCAGGATCAAGCCCCACATCGGGCTTCCTGATGTGGTTGTGAAAAGTTTTAGAATTATCATGTTAAACTCAGCCCTTCCCCACATGTGTCTCCCTCTCTTGGTCCCTCTGCTTGTGTTCCCTCTCTAGCTGTGTTTCTCTCTGTTAAATAAATAAATAAAATCTTAAAAAAAAAAAAGAAAAAAACATAAGCAAATTATTCTATAAGATAGAGAAAAATTCAAAGTAATTCAGTGCATAAATGAATACCAGAGAGCGAAAGCCTGAAGTGGGCAAGGGCTTTCTCAATGATATAGTGCATGAAAATTTCTTTTTTTTTTAAGATTTTATTTCTTTATATGACAGAGAGAGAGAGAGAGAGAGAGAGAGAGAGAGAGAGACAGTGAGAGAGGGAACATAAGGAGGAGTATGAGAGGGAGAAGTAGGCTTCCCACCAAGCAGGGAGCCCAATGTGGGGATTGATCCCAGAACCCTAGGATCATGACCTGAACCAAAGACAGACACTTAATGACTGAGCCATAGAGGTGCCCAGTGCATGAAAATTTCTAATACTATATGTGTAAAATCCTAATTTACTTCATTCTCAAAACAGAAAACATTGAAGTGGGTAACGAGATTGAATTAGAGAAAAAAATACAAGTAGAGAGTAAGACTACACATCTTATAATGAATAAAGCAGGCATTTTTGCTACATTGAGAATAGAAACATACATTTATGATACATTCATCACAAATTTTAAAAAAGTTAATAAGACAATAATAACTAAAAAATAAAAATTTTCTTACCATAAGTGTGAGACTATTTCTAAATGTATAAACTAAGAAGGATGTTCTATTTGTGGAATGATAAGAATTAGAGCAAAGGATGGGTTTTAAAGGATTCACTCTGCTGCTATGGGATACTCAACTGTCAGGAGTTTGTTGTGCAAGACTTTGAAACATACAAGTTAGAAGTTAAACATTTCTCCAAGGGAGATTTCAGACTTGCTTGGACTAGGATATTAGTGGTACAGGGAAAAACAAAACAGAACAAAACAAAAAACAAACATATATATATATATATATATATATATGTATATATATATATATATATACACACACACACATATATTTATATGCATATGTATGCTATATTTTAAGAGCAAGTTACCAGTAGTTTTTGATGGATTGGACAAAAAAAGTGAAAGCATAAGTTTAACATGATAATTCTAAAACTTTTCACATCCACGACTGGGTAAAGAGAGACACCAGTTTCTTAAATGAAGCACTCTAGGGAACAGGTAGATTTTGGAGATAAAGGAATCAAGAATATATATATTTTAAGATTTTATTTATTTGATAGAGAGAGAATGAGGGAATACAAGTAGGGGGAGGGACAAAAGGAGAGGGAAAAGCAGACTCCCCATTGAACAGGGAGCCCAAACAATGGGCTTCAATCCCTGCATCCTGTGATCATGACCTGACCTGAACACAGATGCTTAACCAACTGAGCCACCTAGGTGCCCTATATCAGGAATATTTTTTGACATATTATGTTGAAAATGCCTTTTAGGAATCATAGTCAATCAAACACTGGATTTATAACATATGGTAAAGCTGAAAATATCTATCATTACAGTTTTTTGAAAGAAATTTCACAAATATGGACTTAAGGAATTATTTCTGAGCACAGTTATAAATAGCAAAACTGACATTTACTCACAAAAAAATCAAGATGTCAGTAAAAAAAATTGATGTGCAATAACAACTTGAGTAATTTCTTTATTCATTCCATAAATGTGCCTACTATAGGCTACGTATTTTATTAACTCTTAGTTTTTCTAAGATTTATTTATTTATTTATTTATTTATTTATTTATTTATTTGACAGAGAGAGATCACAGTAGGCAGAGAGACAGGCAAAGAGAGAGGAGGAAGCAGGCTCCCCACTGAGCAGAGAGCCCAATGCGAGCCTCAATCCCAGGGCCCTGAGATCATGACCTGAGCCAAAGGCAGAGCGCCCACCCAGGCACCCTAACTCTTAGTAATTCTGATATAAACAACTGATCGGGAGTCTCCCCTTAAATCTTAGAATCTAGTCATTAAAAACAATCACTTATTATATTCTTGATAAAAATAAACAGGCATGGGGGCGCTGGGTGGCTCAGTTGGTTAAGCGACTGCCTTCGGCTCAGGTCATGATCCTAGAGTCCCGAGTTTGAGACCCGCATGGGGCTCCCTGCTCAGCAGGAAGCCTACTTCTCCCTCTCTCACTCCCCTTGCTTGTGTTCCCTCTCTAGCTGTGTTTCTCTCTCTGTCAAATAAATGAATAAAATATTAAAAAAAAAACGGGCACAGCTTTATAAGAACAAATAATTATGAGAACAGATCTCTCTGGGTGAAAGTGAAAGGCTTTCTTGAGGAAAAATGGAGACAAATTTGGAGCTTACCACATCATGTAGGAGGGAAAAGAAGAAGGCAAGAATTCTGGCAGGATTTCATGGGACAAAACAAGATTTTATCACTCAAAATTAAGGAGTTAAGTAGAATTCCTTAATATTGAATAAGATAGAAGTATTTAAGTATCATGCATTTAGTTTAGCTAACATGTTCTATTTTGAAGTTAGGTGGTAAAATGTTTAAAGATAGAATCACAAGAGAGAGAATCAAGAGGATATGTGTTAAATGTGAGAAGAGAATGGAAGTAGAGAGGCTATTGCTGAGATTTTGCTAGAAGAACAATATGTTCCTTACTTCCTTAGGGTACAAATGGAATGCTCATTTTAGTACTCATTGCAGAGTTCAAACCCAAAATATGATGACAGAGACCCCTTAATATTTCTTTTTAAAAGTGTATTCCCTTGGTCCTTGAAACCCTGCTATAAAATTACTAATTAATATTTGGCAAAGAATTTGGAAAGGTGTATATTCCCAGACATGCCATAAAACATCTTGGTTAGAATGTAAAATCAAGGCTACAGTACACCCATTAAAAGGATTTATAACTGTGTTTTAACTTAGAGTGGAGATAGAAAGAACACCAGACAGCTATTAAGGGGTTGAGAACAGAAAATATGCTCTACTATTCATCAAAAAAGAAGGCACTAGGGATAAGGAATTTGTTTTAAGTTGTTCGAAGATGTTAAGAATTAAACAAGCTTGGAATTGATATTTTGAAATTTGAACATAATTTGTGATTCAGCAGATAATCTAAAATGATGAAACTCCCAGGAATATTTGTAATAGAGATGTTTACATATGAAACAATGATAGTATTATATTTGATATTTTAATATATTACACTAAATTGGGAAGGAGGGGAGTTACTCCCCCAAAAGAAGAATTTTAAAAGAGAAAGGCACTCATTGAAATCAAGATAGACAGGTACAACTTGAGCCCTCAAAACGTAATGTAAGTGTCATTTTTCAACTCTAATGGTTGCTTATTAAAAGAATTGCTTGGTTTAGGAGTAAAGATATGTTACACAGTATCGAATTTGTAACAAAATTTTACTCATGAACTTGTCATCTATAGATACAAGAAAGCATAAATGTTTATACACAATTAATATATTTCATATACACAAAAATAGAAGTATATACCATGATTGGATTTCATACAAGTTGTCTTTCTGTCATCTAAAATATCTGAGTATTTTAAATGTCATCTAAAACATTATATGTCATCAGATTTCAACATTAGCATTAATTGGGAAAAGCTGAGAATTTAAAAATATATAGTTTTTAATATTTAAAATTCTAGAATTAGATAGAAAATACTACTTTGCAAGGAATTTCCCAAATTATTACTACTGCTACTACAGACATTACTATCATTACTGCTATTGCCACCACTATTAATATTATTACTACCACTAAAAGTAGTTAACTATAATAGCAAACATCTGTTGTTTCACTGTATATTAAACATTATGCTATCTATTTTTTATAAGAGATAATTATCAGGTGGAAATTGTTATTCTTCTCATCGTGTAGGTAGAGTAACATGTCCAAGGTCACTTTGCTGGTGAAGGGCGAAGACTTCATCTGAATCCGAAAGCTTGTGTTAAAAAACCATAGTCCTCACCTACCTTTCACTATAAATCTGAACTTTCATTAATAGGCTACTGTTGAGAAGATGTATATGTACTTTCTCATAATACAAATTAAACCATAGGAAGAAAATAGAAGGGGTCATGTCAAAGTATTGATAAGTAATTTGAAGATTTTGTTTTAAGTAAATTTTGCTAAAAGATTTCTTTTAATAACCAGTTAATATTTACCAAAAAAGGGAAACATATTGCTCTCTTAATATTAAAACATCAAGAGCTGCTGCGGATAAGGCTAATCAATACACTAAGACCTGACTGCAGAATTTTATGTTTGTTCAAATAGTTCAACTATTTAAATATGATGTAGAAAGTATCAAAACAGATACTGCTGAGCTATCCCACTGATTGAGACAGTTATCCATAATGAAGCAGTAATAAGGGATTATGATGGGGCTTGGTATTTTGAGACTTCTGACAAATTCTCATGAGGATTTAGTTAAGAACTTATAATCAAACATACAGAAAATTCTGGAATATTAAAGGTGAATGGTATTTCCAAGTGAAAGAATATCCCATATAATTCTACAGAGCTTTGTTACATACACTTTGAGAGGATTCCAGAGTCACATATGTTAATTGGTTACTATAAAGGCAACAGAGGTTTGCTTCTTTACAAAAGAATATTTTCTTGGAGCTCAGTCCTTCAAACGCTCATTGTAAATTAGCTGTGGCCAAAGTCACAATATTTTTTTACCCACTCATGTCATATCCTTGAAATTTATAGTCCTTCCTCAAGTGATACAGTTACTAAGAATGTATATGTATTTACTTAAAAAATGGATAAATAACATATAGCTGACTCACATTTTAACAAATTTCTAGCTCCTTAAATATCTTTAACAAAGATAAATTGAAGTTTAAAGGTCTGTAATTTTAAAAATAGGTTTCTCTTCATGGACAATTAAAATTAGTTATGGTAAGAAATAAATGCAGTAGGAGGAAGAAAAGATAGAAGGAATGAGAGAAGACAAGAAGAAAGGAAGGAAGAAAAGAAGGAAAGAGGGAAGGAAGAAAGGAAGAAAAGAATTAAGGGAAGAAAGGAAGGGAGGGAGAGAGGAGAGATCGAGCAAGAAAGAAAAACGAGATTTTGGTGAAGTTCCAGGTGTTCTAGTCTTTATACTCTTTAACTAACTAAAGTCAGGTAAAGGAAAAGACTAATAAGCAATAATCATAAGTTTTTTTTTTTTTTAAAGTTAAAATTCAGGAGACAAATGAGTGGCTCAGTGAGTTAAGTGCTTAAGTTTGGCTCAGGACTCTGGGATTGAATAATGGATCCTTGCCAAGTGGGGAGCCAGCTCCTCCCCTGCCTGCCACTTCCTCTGCTTGTGCTCACTCTCTCTCTCTGGCAAATAAATAAATAAAATATTTAATAAATAAATAAATAGTTAAAATTCAAATCTAAAATTTATATTTTACTAAAATCAGTATAAAATCCAATAAAATAAAAAAGACATAAAATATTTATGTATGGGAATATGTCTTCTTGACTAAGTTAAACTTTAATTTATTACTTGTTTCCCACATATCTTTTTTTAAAATTTTTATTATTATTATTTTTAAGAAAGCTCTAGGCCAAACATGGGGTTTAAACTCACAGCCCTGAGATCAAAAGTCACATGCTCCAATGACTGAGCCAACCAGGCATCCCGTGCATACCTTTTTAATTAATTGCAGTTAATATTGACATTTCCAAGCATTTACCTTTTATTCTTCCACAGTGTTTAGTAAGAGATCTTATTATTAAAAGATAGAAAAACAAAGATTCTTAGTATGTTTATTTGATTTTTCAAAATGAAAAAAAAAAAATTCCTTCTTTGAGTAAGCAATCCTCTATAGAATGTCCTATAGCTATTTAGTTATGTTAGTCTTTAAAGACATTCTAAATCTAATTGCAGCTAGAACCTTAATGAGTCTCAGGTTAGGCTAGGAGTTTCTTTCATAGGTAAGGGGTCATAAGATACAACAGGATACAACACAGTAGGTACTTAATAAAGGTTGAAAGATCATGTTTCATTTTTGTATAGAATTGCAAGTTACATCTTTAATCCATTTCCTCTTCAATATTAATAAAAGTTTTGGAGAGTCATATGACTCCCTATTAAAAGATATATATTTATACTTTCCTTTGTAGCAAGTATGATCATATCACTATGTCACAGTGTTTGATGGAAACTTACAGACACATTCACTGTTAAACAGCTAAGGAGAGGGCTTGGGTGGCTCAGTCTGTTGAGTATCTGCCTTCCACTCAGGTCATGGTCTCAGGGTCCTGGGATCCAGCTCCATTTTGGGTTCCCTATTCAGCAGGGAATCTGCTTCTCTCTCTCCTTTTCCCCTCCCTCTGCCTGCTGTGTTCTCTCTCTCTTTCAAAAAAGAAAGAAAGAAAGAGAGAGAGAGAGAGAGAGAGAGAAAGAAAGAAAGAAAGAAAGAAAGAAAGAAAGAAAGAAAGAAAGAGAGAGAGAGAAAAAGAGAAAGAGAGAAAGAGAGAAAGAGAACGAAAACAGCTAAAGGGGTGGGGGGCACCTGGAGGCTCAGTCCTTAAGTGACCAACTCTTGATTTCAGCTCAGGTCATAATCTCAGTCAGGGTCACAGCAAGTCCCGTGTCAGGCTCCATGCTTAACACATCTCCCTAGTCAGGATCTGCATTTGAATCCCACTGCTGAATTAAATCTATGTTCTCCTTTTCACCTTTGCATATCCCTTCTGAAATATTTTAGATACTGTTAATCAACATATTTTCAATAGATATATAAATGATTAATAAATACTAACATTTGTGAATAGTTTCCATACAAATCTACCTGAATTAATGTTACCTGATTTCATCTTCAAAAAACCCAATAATCCTTGATAATATCCTTGATGAAACAGTCTTAAAAAATATTAAATGGGGGCACCTGGGTGGCTCAGTTGGTTAAGTGACTGCCTTCGGCTCAGGTCATGATCCCAGACACCCGGGATTGAGCCCCACATCGGGCTCCCTGCTCGGCAGGAAGCCTGCTTCTCCCTCTCTCACTCCCCCTGCTGTGTTCCCTCTCTGGCTGTGTTTCTCTCTGTCAAATAAATAAAATCTTTAAAAAATATATATTAAATGACTTCCCAAAAATCACATACTCTTTGGAACAAGCAGACACTTATCCATTAATTAAATCAGTTTCTAAAAATTTAGATTCAACAGGAAATGTCCCTGTTATTATTTATATCTTATAGGATATGATTTTAAGCCAAGGCAGTGGCAACAGAATTAGATATAAGAAAGTTTCTTGACCCTTAACTGATTTACTGAGTGACTAGCTCCTTCAGATTTATGATGATAAAAACATGTTTGGTACGTACAAGGGAGCAAATGATAAATTGTGAGACTCATAAAAGATAGCCCTCAGCAGGTAAAACTGATTATTATTCAAGGGGATAAAACATGACACATCTTTTGAGCTATATATGTTCAAGTCTGAGCATGTAACACTCTGATGCTATAGCATCTATCTATGCTGTAGTTGGATTCTTTTCCTACTTTGAATAATATTGTCAAAATGATGATTAAATAAATAATGCGGTGTGGTCTCAAAAAATACTGGATGATTTGTTCTTATGTTGTTTGTATCTTCATAGTAAAAACTGAAGCTTGATTTGGATTTTGTGTTAGTTGTTAGCAATGAAGGTTGTCATCTGGCATTCCACATTTCCCCAAGTAATCAGACTTACTGTTTTTAGTATATCCATTTTTTAAAATGTGATAAGTAGTGCTAGATTCATCTAGATTCATCTTTCCTTTAAAAAAAAAAAAAAGATTTTATTTATTTGACAGAGAGAAACACAGCCAGAGAGGGAACACAAGCAGGGGGAGTGAGAGAGGGAGAAGCAGGCTTCCCGCTGAGCAAGGAGCCCGATGTGGGACTCAGTCCCGGGTCTCCGAGATCATGACCTGAACTGAAGGCAGTCACTTAACCAACTGAGCCACCCAGGTGCCCCTTTCCTTTTTTTCTTTTAACTCATATTCAAAGTATGAACTCTGAAGCAGGGGCTGAATGATTGAAGGGACTGAAGTTAATGTAGTTGTGGGTATATGGAGTATGAAATCCTTAAGAGAAACAATGTAAAATTAAAATTTTAAGTTTAAGTATATAGGAAGTGGAAAGAAGTCTGTATAAGTTAGGAGCTCAGAAGCTTAAGCTTCATTATTTTCATGGTAAACCTATGATAAAACAATGGTAAACCTACTTCATTAGAACAATATACATAGACACATATACATCTTATTAGTAATAATAGATTCTAATAATGTGGCTTCTGAAACAATCTGTGAGCTACCAAAGTCCACATTTTTTTCATTTTATCTCTAGTCATTCTTCATGTTTACATACACATGTATTTATTTGTCTCATAATATTTAATATAACCATTTATTGTACTAGGCATTGTTCTAGGCATTTTATATCTATCAATTACATTGCGAAACAGTTCTACCACCTATGTAATAAATATAAGCAGACAGACAAATTTAATTATAAATTATAAAATGATAAAAGATGAATTAGAAAAGGGCATCTAGGACTTGATCAAATTTAAAACCAAGTGAAGAGATAAAACATTATGTTTCAATTTACGTTTCAGAAACAGACATCCTTTTAGTATAGGAATGACCAGAACTTGGTAAGGAACACAGATGTCTAAAAGAGAAAAGAGCTTGTTAAGATATATATATAATTCTGGGCGCCTGGGTGGCTCAGCGGTTTAAGGCCTCTGCCTTCGGCTCAGGTCATGATCCCGGAGACCCGGGATCAAGTCCCACATCGGGCTCCCTGCTCGGCGGGAAGCCTGCTTCTCCCTCTCTCACTCCCCCTGCTTGTGTTCCCTCTCTCGCTGTGTTTCTCTCTGTCAAATAAATGGATAAAATCTTAAAAAAAAAAAAAAGAGTTTAAAAAAAAAAAAAAGATATATATATAATTCACAAGTAACTTCCTCTTTTACCATAAAAGAAGGAGAAAAAGGAGAGCGAAGGGAGAAGGGAGAGAAAAAGGAAACAAAAGGAAGAGAAAGTGATTTTGAGTTGCAATGGAAAGAAATGTACTATTACATACTTTGATGTTCTGTCAGTTTATTTTCACACTGACTTCCAGACATATTTTGACAGTGCATATAATGTAAATTAAAAAACAATCCTGTCATATCACACTTATCAACACTGATTGGTATCATTCTTCCTTCCTCTCTCCTGAAAAAAAAAAAAAGCCAATCTGATGGTAAAAAGTAAAAAGTAGCTTTTAATTTTGTATTAACTTGAAAATGTTCACTAATTATCTTACCTATAAGTTATCTATTCATTATTCTTTCTCAGTATTCTGGGAAGTATTAGGTTTTCTTAGTTGTTTGTTAAAATAATAAAAGTCACACATATTCCATTTATTTTCCCTTTATAATCATTTGACCCTTCTATTTGCAGTATTTTATTGAACATAGTTTATAATGTTACACAGATGGATCTTTCAGTATTTATACTATAGTTTATAAATTGGATGTAATAAAGAGAATATGTGAATATTTAATGTTATTACTTGCTAATATTTCATTCAGTACTAAAAACTGTTTTTACATTTAATAAATACAGAATCTATTTACTAGTCATTGAATAAGGTAATAATTTCATTTTTCTTCAAACATGTATGTTGTTTAAGCTTCTATTAATCATACTGTCAATCAATAGATCTCTTTCCTTGTCCATATTACCTTTATATAATTAACGTCATATAGCAAGTGACCACACAACACACACAAACACACATGCTTTATTTGTCCCCCAAAATGTGGCTTATTATTAGTTTCATGCTCTTTTAATTGTTTTGTGAATAGAGAAGCAGGATTTGGGCATTTGTAAGTTTTAATTCCTATAGAATGTGGAAAAATGAAATTAATAAAATGCGCCCAGGATGAATGCTGTCATCCGCTTAACTAGTAAGTTAACTAGGTCATGCTGTAATATACTGCACTCTTCATGAAACCAAAATCCTAGGAAGAGGACTGCTTTCTAGAAGCAATAAACCTCACACAAGAGAGTTGTCTATGAAAGTGCAAATAATGGATTCTTTGAAAGGTAATATCAAATCTGAGATTGAAAGTTTCTCACTTGCCTGAAGAAGTATCCAGTCATACCTTTGGAATCAGATAACGGTCACTGTTCCTTGGGAAGTATGAATTTCAAATAACTTTATTTTCATTTTCTAAAATTCATACCCTTACATGTGTTTGCTTATATTCAGGTAATAGGTCAATTCCACTGGGTCCAGGAGTGTCAATTCTCAAAAATTCATATTTCGACTGAACCTTAGAATACATAGGTCAAATTCTAGTAGAAAACCCTGGTGGGATTCTGATTAAATTTGCATTAAATTAAAAAATTAAGTTTAAAGGAAGTAAAATATTTGTGGGATCATATTTCTTTCCATGTATTTTGACCTGCTTTTATGATCTTCATTGAACTGAAGTTAAAGTCTCCATGTGGGTCTATCCTTTCATTTTTTATAAAACTTTTAAAAATAACTTAATAATTTTTCTATATTAACAAAGAATGTTTCTGACATGTTTTCCTATATAAAATACTTATGATTTATATATACATATGTTATACTTATAAAAGTTTATATTTATAAAATACATTTTAACACACATCATAAACATTTGCATTTGAATATGTGCATATATACATATAAACACTTTATTTTAATATTTTGCTATTTATAAATATAAAAAATTGATACCAATTTTTGATCTGTACAATTTGATACTTTGAGTTTTTTTGTTGTTGTTGTTGTTGTTTATTATATGGCTTGTACTTCCAGAGTAATGCCAGTTGAGATTTGTGATTCTTGGGGAAACATTAGAATATTACATGAGAAGAACAATCTACCGTGGACCCAAAGCATCCCTACATATCTGTATGCCAAGACTGCAAGGCTTGAACATTTTTATGTGAGGACTATTTTTCAGGAATGTGCTTTCAGTGAGCAACTTTGAGGGATGAGGTAATGCCACCCTCTGGAACCAAGAAGATAATTCCTTATTGCTTGTTTTAAAAGAATGGATATCCTAGGTCAATACTCTTCAGTTTTGATGCAAAACCACTACTTGTGCAATGTTCATCTAGCACTCCATTCCCTTTCCATGGGACTTGATGAGAAGGGGAACTGATGTGCTTGTTGACAGCCATGCTACTTCTTGTGTTGTTCTTTGATTCTGATCTAGGAGTCTCATGTCCTCTGTCTGTATGATGAAATCATGAAATAGTAATAGGCTAATGTATTAGATTGGAAGTAGGATAAAATTGAACCTTAGATCCAACAATTTCAGTAATGAATACGTGAAGTTGATGATTATGGGATGTTTAAAATGGCTTTAAACACAGACATGATCAAAGGACCTACAATTCGGATTTGGGGATATGGGCACATTCTCTGGGATTCAGTAGAAATGCTCTTGCCCAAGTGATGTGCTGGGCAAATGTAAGAATCTCTTGATACTCTATCTGTTAAAAAGGCTGAACAATGAGAGGTAAAACTGAAACAAACCAATGAATAATATGGTTGTTTTTTATTCTCCTTTGTATAGTAGAAGGGAAGGCTGGTGTGATGGCAATGAAGCAGCAAGACCCACAGCCACAGCTGGAAGTCAATGTTGCTATGTCTGTGAAGTTCTCGGAGTTGAAATAAAAGGAATCAGCAATTAAGACTTTCTTATTTGATATAGAGCTTGAGGTGAGCCCAAAACACTAGAAAGTTGTTTGGTTGAGCAACAAGTGGAACTCAAATTCAAAAATCAATCAAAATTTTGCTTACTAACATGGAGCTCTTCCCACTGCTGGGAATTGGCAATGAGGTAAAGTTATAGAGGCATGCACAGGGCAGAAAGAACAGGGACATTTTGCCCCGGTGCTTGCTGGATATTGGCACTATACAGAGAAGAATCAACACTCTTTTATGTGCCCTGACTTTGGAGCTAAACCTAAAGGAGAAAAACATTCTCACAGCTGATCCTGCCTATCCCCTCATATAACCTTTCCCTTCTCCCTGCACGCCATGTATTCTAGGCCCAGATATCATAGTACCTGGTCCTATGGAGGGGAAAAGCTCCTGAATTCAACTAATTAGATTTGGGAAGGGTTTGGAGCAGGGGTGGGATGCTGACCTGACTTTGGATATGAGAGGCCCTCTGGACCAATTGAACATACTCTTTTTGTGCCTTCCACCTCAAATGTATAAATGATATTGATGGTTAATGTGCATGTACTGCGAATGCCCAGCAGTATCAGAGGGAATTCACCCATTCAGGGACAGTCACACGCAGAGAGATAATTCCTATCTCTTCCTCTGGGGTCTAATAGAGGCAAAATAGAAAATCAGGAAAAGGCAGAAAATATCTGATGGTTGATTGTACTCAAGACAGTTTCCCAGTGTAGTAGTACCATCTGTCCCATGCAGCCTCTAAGTAAGTCTTTAGAAATCAAAGACCCATTAATCCAACTACTAAGTTTTTTTGGAGACTGAATGTTTGATCCGCAGTGGTTTCATGATTCTCTAGCTTGACATCCACATTTTGGAGATCTTCAATTCAGACTCAATGCTAACAAGGGAAGGACCTAAGAGGGCTTATTCTTCATGTGAGGATGGTGCATGTAGAGAGTGTAGCTGGCCTGGTGTTACAGGAGGAAGTTGCAATTACACTAGTTTGGAATACTTCACTTTCCCTCCCCTCCCCCCACCACTTGAAGCAAAGCCAATTGTTCCATGAAGCCCTTGATTTACAAAGATCTCCCTAAATTTTTGGTTTGGCTCATTCATGATTTGACCTAGTGAAAGTCTAATAGTGTTTATTAGAAGGCATCTGTCATCAATATAACTAGTGATACTAGACAACCAATAGGAAGGGCATAGACTTTTCAATGAGGTTTGGCTGTAAATTGTAGAAACAAATCACAGCCGCTAAATGAATAGACTTGAGTTATTCATAGAGATGGTCACAGTTAAGGACTCATTCTCTGTTGAGATCAACTGGAATCAAGCTGCTGCTGAAACCTATATGATACACATTTCTGCCACTGGGACTGAGATTCATCTCCATACCAGAAATGGTAACACAGCCACTGCTATAAACTGGTCACAGAAGTATAATCCTTAAAACTAAATTTGTATAGTTTTCCTGTTATCCAAACTATTTATAGTCTGACAATAGTGTTTATTTGCCACAGAGAATACCTGTAAATGGGGCCAATTCATGATTTTTTTTTGGTCATTTTATTCATCTTATAAAATCCAAAATTCTGGCATTATTAAATGGTAGAATGGACTTTAAAAATTCTACTCTATATCCCTCAATTCTTCTGATCCAGGTAATTCAGAAAGGTAGTTTAGTCAGTGAATGTGGTTATCTCCAGAAATGCTTCATTTTCTCTTGCCCACCTCCTGGGTAATTTTAGGGTATAGAATTATATGAACATGTATCAGAAATGTATAGTTTCACCTAATCTATTCCCAGGCATAATTAATCTTTATTTTTTGTTACTGAAACCCCAGACTAGCCTGACTAGTATACTCTTCAGGTGCCAATGCAGTCAAAGGAAGGTGTGGGACATTTAAACTCAATTCTGGCTCAGCCACATAGATTATCTTGTTGGACTAACATACACTTAGATCATAAAGACACTGACATCTTGGCTGAACACACTATTCATTGGGTGTCCTTAGAGCAGGACCACATGGGCAAATGTGATGCATATAATGGGGCTCTTAAAAAAAAGTTATTGTAATGTAACATTGACTTTGTGTTTGTTCAGAGAGAACAAGAGCTTTGACATGTAGGAAGGGAATACTTTAGAGTAGCCAACTTGGGGATGGAGTACAATTAATACACCTTTGTCTCCTAGATCTAGAACCACAGCCTAGAGAAATAATCACAGCCTCCTTAAGTAAGCAACAGCTGCAGTTGACATTCTGAAACTTTATGTGGTCTGTCATTCCTGTTTGAGTACTATAAAGAAAAATTAATGGGGACATGGCTGGTCCAGAACTATTCAGACATTCTTAACACTGTCTCTGGCAGCTCCTGAACATGCAGGCCACCTCTGCCTTCACCTCTCTGTGTTTACAAACAGACCATCAGCCAACACAACATTTTTTTCATTATGATTTTTACAAATTCATATGCTTTTGTTGATACCTAGGTGGCCTTGGATTATGCTATGTATGGTCACTGAGGCAGTAGATACTTAATAACACCACCTACATTAACCAATGTAATGGTGATCTAGGTCGAGTTTAACAGTAAATTTCTAGCTGGTAAGAGCTGTGACTTTCATGTTAAATGTTTATATAGGGAAGGAAGTGGGCCTCATAATGCCCTCCACTGAGGATGGGAATTAGTTTTAGTCCATCTATTGCCCCCTGGAATGACACCAAAAATCAGTCAACATTACCTCTCTTGTATGTATAATAATGGACAATGTAGTCTTAGACTACATCTTGTCTGTCTGAAGTAAGACCATTTGGTTCTCCCTGAGACACATTCATAATTGCCTATTCTGGCAACCTGGGGAGAGTGGTCCAGGTCACTACTATGGCTTGATCCCATTATTCTTCTTGGAACTCTGTTGATAGTTATAGGCAGTATGAGATAATTAAAGGCAGTATGAAACAAATTGAATGGATTTGATCATAGTCTCTTTCATTTACATTAATCAGAATGGACAGTGGAGCAGCACAT
The DNA here is from genome assembly GCA_004023965.1 of Spilogale gracilis. Taxonomy (NCBI): domain Eukaryota; kingdom Metazoa; phylum Chordata; class Mammalia; order Carnivora; family Mephitidae; genus Spilogale; species Spilogale gracilis. The sequence continues at coordinate 2,013 of PITA01009473.1, read as the reverse complement.
TTATGTGAAAATTAAGAACATGGAGAACAGTGAATTGTAAGAGACAACACTGCCATGGTTCCAGAGCCTCCCTGTATGTTTTTTCTGGGTGTGTCAAGAATGCAAGCCATGGTAAGTCTTTACCTGGGACATTTCCAAGGCTTTGTTTGTAACAAGCAACCTGGAAACATGAGGTAATATCATCCTTTGGGACAAACAGTAGGCTTACTTCCTGTTGCCTATGAAAGAAGTGGATTGCCTAAGTTTATTGCTTCTCATCTGTGGCATAAATCTACTGCATGGGCAGTAACCATCTGTGCCTCTGCACATCATGCCTGTGGAATGTGTCTACTTGGGGAATCAATACACATCTTATATTCATGCTGTTTGTATGACACAATAAATGAGTAATAACTGACAATAAATAATAAATAAAGTCTCTTCTCTCTTACCCAGGAGTCTCATGTTTTCTGCCAGCATCCATGAGACAGTAACAGGCTTTCCAGTGGGTAACTAAATCCCAGACACAAATATATAACCTCATGGAAATTTACAGCATCTATTATTAACCTCACAGCTCTAAGAAGTCTGGTCAAGAAATATATTTTAACCTGTGTTCTCAAAAACTCACATATGACATACTTTGGAATACACTGTTATCAGAGTTCACTTTTTTTTTTGATACCTTTAAATGTTTGATACATTCTAACATTTCTTCATTATTAGACATTTCCTTTTTTGGTTCACTAATGAAAATGGAATACAGTGTAATACCTCATGGTCTCAATGACAGCCCTTCTCAACTTCCTTCTTTTTTCCATAAAAGAACTTGCTCTTTTGCTAGAGAACTTGTTCTCCAGACTCGCCTATTTCACCCTAGTTGATATGCCCCAAATTCCAATTCCTCTACTATTTCTGAATAAACTCATTTTGCTGGTAAACTAACTTTAGGCCATTTTTACTATTCAGATTGACAGTATCCTGTACTTTTGATATCATGTGCTTTTGACATAAAGAAAGACCAGGTAGAACACTTATGTCAAAAAGGCACAGGGACTGGGGCACCCAGGTGGCTCCATTGTTAGGCATCTGCCTTCAGCTCAGGTCATGATCCCAGTGTCCTGGGATCAAGCTCCACATCGGGCTCCTGCTCAGAATGAAGCCTGCTTCTCCCTCTCTCACCACCCCCACCCCTGCATGTGTTCCCTCTCTAGCTGTGTTTCTCTCTGTCAAATAAATAAATAAAATCTTAAAAAAAAAAGGCACAGGGAAAGAATATGAGTTCCTCCAAGGACTTTGTTTCTCATAGCCAGAATTTTATATTAATTAAAAGCCTTTTGAGAAAAAATACATAAGGTATTGGGATTAGCAAAAAAGATAGGTAAAATTTGAATTGTCTGTGGAAAGTATTTCTGTTTTGCAAAGATATGTAAGTTAAGAACAGTTGCTTTTAATTCCTCAGAGAATCAGGTTGTAGCCTAAATGATATCAAGGGGCTGATCTGCATATCCAACCACTTATCTTCAACTAGCTTTTTTATATCAGGGATATTTCCAACTAGAGTGGAAATTAAAAATTTCTATATTCTGGATTTAGAACTTTGGAATATTTTAGTAAATCTTTTCACAAAAGCTCCAGGAGACCCCCAGTCCCCAGCCCCACCCTGCCTGGGTATATAGTTTCATTTTAGTTTAAGAGAGAAGGTCTAAAAATAGGTTCCTGTCAGGCACTTAATATTAGCTTTCATTCTGGCCAATTTCTGATCACAGAGCTACTTTGAAAAAAAAAAGAAAGAAAGAAAGAAAGAAAGAAAGAAAGAAAGAAAGAAAGAAGAAAAGGAAGGAAGGAAGGAAGGAAGGAAGGAAGGAAGGAAGGAAGGAAGGAAGGAAGGAAAGGAGGGAGGAAGGGAGGAAGGAAGGAAGGGAGGAAGGGAAGAGGGAAGAAGGAGGGAAAGAAAATCAATCTATACTGTCCTACCAAACTGATCACGCCTGTAGGTACTGGGTATTGGTCTCATGAACAATTTTTGTGAAG